>OZ022263.1:42915369-43172869 GCA_963978885.1 Nemotelus pantherinus
AAATTTTTGGGTTGCAATGTGGGGTTTTGCATTGTTGTGAATGAAATCAACGAGTAAAACTCAAAAACACAATTGTGAATGAAATCAACGAGTAAAATTCCTAGAGAGTCCCAACAAACTGTTGACATTACCTTACCGGTTGACAAGCGAGTTTTGATTTTCGATGGTTCTGGCTCCCCTTCTTTTCTCCACTCCATAGAGCAGCGCACGTTAACGTAGGGTTGCAAATAAACGCTCCCAAGCAGAAAAAATGCGTTGTTCGCAAATCTTGTGGCATAGTTGTTGCATTCGCTGAGTTTTCGCTTATGTTGGTTGTTAAATTAGAATCATATACAGAAAAAACGGTAAAACTCAACTTGATGCACCACACAGCCGTTGCGTGAATGTCCCCGATAGATATCCGGCTAGTATGTTTGTGTTCTTGTGGTTGTGTGTTTGCTTCTCGGGTTTTTTTTTGTTTGTTTGTTTTTCTTAATTGTGTTGTCTTCTCAAGTATTTTTTTGCATAGTTTTGTGTGTTTTTCTTCAATTTTCGACCCCTGCTACCACCTATTTGCCCTCTGGTGGTATAATTTTTGGGCTGTGGTGCATCAAGTGGAGTTTACCCGAAAAAACCTATGTGAAATCAGACATGAAACTTGCATATGAAATAATCTACAACGTAATGTGCACTGAAAGACTGAAAAACAGTCTGAACACTACAAGATTTGATGTAAAATATTGAAAATTACGGATACTGAGCCTATTCATTCAATTCAAGCTGCTGGTTCTACAATAGTCCACAGCAGTGGTACGGACCATTTAGAACACTGTTACTATTATCAGGTCAGTCTACATGTAAGCTCATAATCAACCGCTGTTTAACATTTTCTGCTTCAATGACGCGACATGTCCAGGATTTTGTTGTTGCATTCAATATACTTAACAAAATTTGATCTGCTCGGGTGTGCAAAGAAACGCACCTTATAATGCTTTTTAAGTGTGATCCAGTCATCAATTTTTGGTGGAAAAAATATTGAACATCTTGTCCGAATAATTTTTAGCTAGTTAGAATTTAATAATAAATGGAAAATAAAATCGAAAAATCCCGTACCACTATATTGATGTTGTCATTTCTTTCATTTAAATATCGCCTGCAACGGAGATATTTTCAATAAACAATTATTTTTTCGAGTAGGTGGAGACCTTCAAGAAAAAGATAATTAGAATCATAAAATTTGAAAAGAAAATAATTAATCTCATTTGGTTCACTGAAGTGGCAATTTGGTTGGAGTTCCAGTGCAAAAATTTCCAGAACGTTTCCCAATCACATTGTCTTTTTTTTTGAAATATCGATAAATTCGTATCAGAAAACTTTGCCTTATTTAAGTTAAGAAAGTTGACGTAATTTTAACAACAAGTGTGATTCTATTGAAAACTAAAAAGTTTCTACGAGCAATTGCTAAGAAAACAGAAGTCAAGTCCAGATAACGAAAGCTTTCATCGGTAATAGTTCTTTCGAAATCTGAAATGACTATTCCAAATGGGTAAGAATTCAACTTGGCATTAAGATTCTCCTACAAGAATGCGCAGCTAGAGGAAAATACGATATCGAACACAATTACAACAACCTGCGTATCACAATTGAATGAATTGCTGCAGGACTTAAATCAATGGGATAAATTTTTCACTTCTCCAACAATGAAAGACAATACGTTACCGAGAAAAGACGCCGCCAAGTTATACTCTCGACGGGATGCTTCCGCTTGCGAACATGTTAATCCTCCCGTTGAAATTCACAGACAAGTCCGAGAAGATGTTCGTTATGCAACGAGCTCAGTAATGAATAAACTCAGCGAAAGTAATACCTTCCTGGGTGATTAGATTCCATTAATTATACCTGCTTGGGAATGGAACTGCAAAGTAACGATTTACTTGTATCTTGCAAGGACACAGGGCTTAAATGGTGTATAGAGCTGGAGTAAATAGGATCGCGTTAGATTGATCTAATTTAATCTATTAGTTTTTGAGGCGTAGATGCGACTTTGAAAGAAAATTAATGCAAAATAATCACGAAAATGTCAATGGAAAGAGCTCTTGATAACTAAATATGTCTTTATACAGTCATGAAACGATTTTTCATTTACAATATAGTCCACTTGAGTGCACGTAAAGCATTTTAGATTTTAATCAACTAAACGCTTATACACAGGAAACTTCTTGCAGTTGCGCTGATTTATTTTCCTTCAAATGAAATTCTTCATTTGGCTTTGCCAGCAGAAATAAAAGTGAGTCAAGTTAAATCCTTCTTGAAAAGTCTTTATTGCAAATCCTGACAGGAGCGCTACTTCAACCTAAAGTAGAATTTTATTCTGTTGGTAAGACCTTAATTGAATTGTGCTTTTGAAAATTTACAGTTATGCCACTTTACTAAAAAAACTAAATCTTGAAAGTTGCTACCAACGCTACGCAAACATCAAACTGACAAATAAGGAAACTTCGCACTTATAACTAACTGTCAATTCCATTCAAGTCAACATAAAGCTCGTGACTGCTTCGTTTCCTCCTGACTTCCCTATATTTCAAAGAAAAGATTCGAAACGACAGCTTAAAGGCACTCTTCAATGAGTCCCAAGAGATTTTCCATGAAAAACGTCACTAAATATATATGTACTATTTGGTTCGGCACTGCTTCGAAATCATCAGTTTCGATACCAAATAGGACTTTCGATTCACAAGCAGACCATTGTCATTCGAAATAGGATTCATTAATGTGTTCGTTGTTAGAGGTCAACATGTCCTGCGTTGGCATGAACAGTAGATATCAGATAAGTACACATGATGGGAACATCTTATGAATATTCAGTAGTAGATTTACCTTCGTGCTTAAATTTTGAAGAAGAATCAAATTTCGGGAGTACGCATATACTTTATATACATATTTCGGGAAGTAAGAGGCTTTGGATACCTGGCTTGAGGCAATGATATGCAAATTTTAAGCAGCTTGAAGCCATGTATTGTTAGCGCTGGAAATTCAAGTGCACGAACATATAAAGGTTTAGTTCGCTGGCTGTGTATCCGTGCTCATGTTTGTCGTTTCATAATTCTTGAAAAGTGACAATGTAAGCACACGCGTTTACGTTGAGATCATGGCAGGCATCTCATTCATCGTATACGGCATTTGGACTAAATAAATACACAATGTCACCTCAGTTTAAGTTCACTTTAACACTGTCGAGACATTTCTCCCAACGAAAAGAATTTTAAATATTTTACATTTGACGTCATTCGCTAAATTTTTCTGGGAATTGTATTAATTATTTCACGGCTTCTATTCTATTACCAAAATGCATATGTACGTACATATATGTATATCTATTCAGTTGATTACGTGATAGCATAGTTATGTTCGGCTATCGATTGGTGAATGACATATCAACATATCTTTCATTGATTAATTCAAATTATTATTTCATGATATCCCTCCTACTAAACAACACACTTCACCTGTAAATTGTACTTATTCTGCCTAGAGCGCCACCATATTATAATAGTGTGAACTGAAACATTATGGTACGACGACTTACTTATTAAATAGAAAAATACTCCTATATTGACTATCATATTCGCTCCGTTCTTCATGGCTACAGTCCAAAGAGTCAAACGCTGGAAAGTCCTCAGTAGCGCCAACAATATTCGACAGAGTGGCTCCTTGTGGTCATTTTCATGTGGGCAAGCTTATCGAAATCCGAAAATGCCAGCTCACACACAAACTGAAGCGGAAAACTTACTCAGAAACACGGATATTGTATGGCTTGCACATATCACAAAAATTTCATCACTGCATCTCGCCCGTTACCCGAATCGGAATTAGATGAACCGGAGGGATAGTCGCGGAGCGCATTCACAAAGGACAATAAATTCCACCACACTGCAGATTCAGGCCGAATCACTTCCGCACATACCGTTCATTCCGCCAATTGCACTGGCGACGTCACATCGGGGTACGTTGCACTTTTCTAAGCAATTTATTTTTATTGGAAAGTTCGATTTATAGCCATACACGGCAGTGAACAAGCGAAGCACAGATGAAATATCTGAAAGTGAAAACTTCCGGAATGTTTATTCTGGAACGACACGGCAAATATTTTTCTGCGTTGCAGGACTACCCCGAAAAATTGCACTTGGCTGCGGCCCTCAGGAAAATGGGTCAACTCCGACCGAGATGAATAACATCCGCTCGGGGCACAACACAGTCAACCGAAAATTGGAAAATTATGCTGCGACACACCGAACTTTTGGATTCCTTCGATGGCATGAGAATCGCACGAAGCGAAACTACGTAACGTCCACGTTTCCCGTTCGACGAAAATACTATTTCTTGCGGATGGTTCACGCGAACATGCAGACCATGAACATTTGGAGCGTCGCGGCGCAACTGAGCTGCTTTGACTCTATTACACCCGATCCCGATTCGTTTCGAATTCGACCCAGACTCCGTCGAAAACATCTATTCGACCCGTCCCCCATTATTTGGGGCGCAGTCTTCAGAATATATTGGCCTAGGCCCACTTGAGCAGCAAGCACGCCTGCCACCCAGCCAAATATATTTGCTCATGGATACTTGCCCCAGCTATGCGTGTCAGCTAGAGCGCCGAACAAACGTAGAACAGTTTGGGATCAGTGGCGTCGATACAAAAACGTCTTCACAGAGAAAGCGGAGAATCGTAGAACATTTTCCACAAGGAGAAATTCCAGAACAGTGAAAGTAAAAATTGTTTCAATGGATTTGTACGTTGCGCTCAAAAAAATTTGGTTGAATTTTACCCTTATAATAGTAGGAAACTGGTTTCCTACTATTAAAGATGTAAATTTACAAAAGTGCGTAAAAAGAATTTTTTTTTTACGACCAAATCGTGTAATTTTACCCTAAAATATGATGCAATTTTATGGCTTTGGCGCAAAAGTGAATAGCAAACTAGTAAATTTACTCTCTTTTTGCTTCAATTTACAAAAAGCTGTGTATTATTCAGCTGATATTACGTAAAAGCAGAAAAATGCACATCGAATGTGTAAAAAAATTTGTGATTCGTTATTTTAAATGCAAAAATGAATATATTTCCTGTTATCAAAGTATTAATTATAGAACCACTTTTTAGAGTGTGTAACGGTACAATTTATTAATGAATTCAAGCGATTAGAAAAAATATTTGAAAAAAAATCCTTCGTCTTTTGATTCGTCTCTTGATTCGTCTTTTGAACTCACGAAATGTGTACAATACTTATGTTTAGTTCCAAAAACAAAATTAAGTTCAAAGCACCTAATTCAATACAGCAAGATAAATATGGATAAAAGTATTTACGACTAGTTAAAATTATTCTGTTTAAGTTTTATGATAACCACAATATCAATGTTTTTATGAGTAATTGCCAATGTTGTTCATTAAAAAAAAGTGTTGCACTACCTCATGACTGCATTCCGTACCCAAAAACATATTTGTGTTAAAAATTTCACAAATTATCAAATTTTATATTTTTGAATTGAACTCCAATCATTATTTACTCAAGTCATTTGAGAAAACAATCTTTGGTGTCTTTGACAAAGAAATAAATTGTCTGATAGAAATGCCAAATACTTATGTTCATATATGATCTTTATTTCATTATTACTTTTTGATAATTCGAAAAATACTGTTTGAGAATTCAAAAAGCTTATGATGAAAATCATTTCATTAAAAATTTGTTGATGGGAAATTGAGTTGGCAGAAGGGAAACATAAAATTCAGCTGATCGTATGTTATTAATTTATCGCCCTTTATTATTTCATCTGAGAAAGAGAAAGATTAAAGTAACGGAACAAGCAGTATATTGATTTTATAGAGTTCTATAAAAATTTATTTATCTTACAAAATAATACATGCTGCATCTAAATGTATGCTCGTTGTGCTCTTTAAATTGATTGGAAAGATTATTTATTGAATATAATAAAACATAGTAAAACATTATCCAATTGCTTCATCTGCCATTCATCTGAATACAGCATCATCAGAGCAGCAATTAATTGCTTCATAGTCGGGATTGTTTTTCATTATTCGAAAATGTCAGTTCTTCGGTTCATTATTATTAGTAAATAGTATTCACAAATTCGTTGCATCCCCAATGGAATATTACATTTGAATTTGTCTCACGAAAAAGAGACCCCACCCGAAGTGGTGGAAGACCATATATACACAAGGTTTTTTGATTTCATCAAGCTTGTAGCTGTCTAACTACTTTTATGGGAAAAAACTAAAAAAAAACACTTCTGCGGTTTCATGCAGTCAAAACACCAAAACAAACTTGCTGTTTCTCTAACGAAGTGACAACTTACAACATTCCGAAAAAAAATCGTTATCAAAAAGTTACTTGCCAAGAAGTCGCAAATGTTCAAAAAAATGAACCAAAATAGATCAAGATTTCTAATATTCTATTAGTTTCATATTGTAGTTCGGGATCCGTGGAGAAAGCTATTACCGTACCGAAGGTACGCCAACCAAAACCCCTTTTGCTTCCGGCTCGAGCCAACCAGGGGGTAGTTTCGGTGACCGATGCTCTCCGGAGATGGAGGTGGGAAGGCGCCACTCGCTTCCATCCCGAAACTACGCGTTTTCGTCCTCGGAAGCGAGAAGGTGTGTGACGGTTCGCTTGTAGTTCACAGTCAATGATCACAAGTGTTTTTTTCCACTTCAACTACTCTACGCACGAACGAATTGAACAATTTTTAACCACGGACGAGAATCAATAAAACAATGAAATCACCCGGTATGTAGATTATATAATTTAAAATTCTTCCCTAACTGAACCAGCATATCATGTCCTTCTACTAGGGCTGTCTACTCTTAAGCTAACAACAACGAAATTACGCTACCTTAATATATCTGATCCCGCGCTGAGGCACTTTTGACGAATTTCTGCTTTGCTGTTGCTTCCGCTCTTCTTCAGACTTCCGCTGCAAACTACGACCTTCGATCGGACCGGTCGAAACGAAAAAGTAAATCCAAGTCAATATTCGACGCTCCAAGTCAAGACGAAAAGAGACAAATCCAAGCTGATATTCGACGCAAGTCAAAACGCAAAGGATACTAGTCCAAAGCTTATATTCGATGCACGTCCAAAACACAAAAGATATAAATCCAAGCCGATATTCGACACTGGTCCAAAACGCAAAAGATACCGCTCCAAGCCAATATTCTTGGCCGTTTCATAACTAGGCGGCCCGATTCCGGGGTTCCCCTGTCATTTCGCTCCATTTGACAGTTGACATGTCAATTGTGGTTGTTTTCGGTGTCAATGGTTTTCGGCTTCGAAGTGCAATAGCGCTAATGACCAGCTGAATTGTCATGCGAAGTCATGCGAATCATCGGCATAAGTCCATTCGTTCGTGCTAGGTAGTATAACATGTGCGTAAGTTGTACGAATCGTATGTTATCTCATCACTAGAAATGTATAGAGTGTTGACTCCATGATGCAATGAAAACAAGGTAGTCTATTCCGAGTACCAAAATGCGTTTGTTCTGCGCTGGTGACAACTGTCAATGATTTGCCTGTAAGCCAATGTAAAATTGGGCAACTTCAAGGAGGATGTTTTGGGTGTTAATGGAGCGATATTTCGATTTTGATGATGAGGTTTAAATGGTTGGTCTGTGCTTTTAAATGTCTTAGAAAATCTTAAGGAAAAATCTGTTGTACAAAGCACAATGATGAAAAACTTAATAGCTTATATTTCCGGAGAAGATATTAAATACACTCAAGATAACGAATAATTTATAGTGTTCTTATGGGTACGATGCTAGTTGTATGTACGTGCGATGTTGGGCTGCAGATTCATCCAGCCCGATAGCGTAGTAGATACAAATATCCACTGAGAAACTATGATGTGATTGATATATAGTAATTCTGTTGATTGCGGTTCTTCGTGAGCTGCGTTTTCAAAATATCGGAACAGTTGGAAACAATATTTGTATTTTGTTATTAACTCCGCATAATATGGAAATGCTTTATCGACATAGAAATAAGCATTTGAATGGCAACCGAAGGGAAATTGATCATGAGCGCAAAAATTAATAAAGTTGTTGTAAGGATGCGGATTTATCCAGCCCGATAAGGTAATAGATGTAAATATATTCTTTGTGAGCTGCATTTTGAAAATATCGGCACAGTTTGAAACAAGATTCGTATTGCCTTATTAACTTCACACAATATGGAAATGCTTTAGCGACATAGAAATAAGCATTTGAATCATCAACCATCATTTCTCAATGCATTTTTACTAGTGATGAGCGTTTCTGTTATTTTCGAAAAACGAAAACGAGCTGTGTTTTTTAAAAAAGCAACTGTTTTTTAACACTGTTTGAAAAAAAACAGTTTGAATTAACGGGAGGAAACAACTTTTATGCTGTGCGACCATTAAAGTTGGGTCGTACTAGGAATTTCACATACTAGGTAAAACAAGTACGAGTACGAAAAAACACCTGTTCCAAATACCTGTTTGAAGTATGTACATATATACATACAATGCATACGACTTGCAGTGATGTAATATGTATAATTTGCAGTGATGTAATAATGTAATATGCCCTCCCCCACCCTCCGGACACAACGTTCTCAAGCTAGAGTGGTGATAGTGCAAGATGACCTTCAAAGAATACCGAGTCATTAGTCTGTGCAGCTTGTCCGTATTTCTCCAATGGTCGGTCATTTATTTGGCAAGACTTTCTCCAATCTAGGGGCCATCTAAAGAAAAACGATCAAATTCAATCAATTTAATTTGTTTTTCATTTTATTATATGCAAAAACACCTCCTGTATTCATTCAAATGGCCAAAGTAAAAAAAATTACTAAGATAGGACCAACTAATCATATTGTCATCTATATGACTTTTTATCGAGCGATCTCTGATACCAAACTTTTCCTGACTAATCTAAAACAGTCGGATTTCCACTTCGCCTCACTGAAGCATGAAGTTTGTCGAACATTTTACTAAGAAATGATAAAAAAAAATGTTTCGTTTATTAAACATGCACCCACTACGGGGCATACCTCTGCCGTAAGGATGGACATGAGTCCAGGGGCACCTTACCTACCGCAGTCTCGTAAATTTTACAGCCCCGGTAGGGTTGGAGACACCCTCGTGGCGACCTGCAGTCACGAGGAGGGCCTCAGCACACCCGGAGATGCCAACTGGTGAGCCAATAAAGATCTCAACCTTTTCCTCCTTGGCACTTTTAGTGCTACTTTTAGTTTTTCCGCCGGATTTCATTTGGCCGTATCTTCGAAACTTTGCCGCTCCTTCCCAGACTTGTATGGAAATTGCGCCCGAAACAACTCCGAAAGGACGTTTTTGCCCAATTTCCCCTATAAAAAAATTGTTTGCCCTTAAAATATCACTATTGTACTCCCCGACCACTTTCAATCATCGAAAGCACCGTAAAGGCAGTATTTGCCAAACTATGGCTAAAAAACCCCTTACTCCCCCACAAAACCGAAATTTTTGTATCACAGCAATAGGTCTTGGCCCGTTATGTCCCAAACCACTCTAACCCAAAATTGGCCGATTTTGTCCGATTTCAGCTTCTTTTGCCCGAAAAACTTTTTGAAAATTTGAATAAAATACTTGCAAGTACGAAAATGCTCGCAAGTACGAAAATACTGTTTTCCGCAGCTTAACAGTTTTCCACTGCCAAACAGTTCGTTTTAACAAACGAAAAACGGTTCGTTAAAAAAAAAACGAAAAACGATGAAAAACGATTCGTTTTAAAAAACAGTTCATTTTAGAAAAACGATTCATTAAAACATATCTAAAAAAACAGTTCGTATCAAAAAAACGATTCATTTCATTTCATTTCATTTCATTTTATTAAATTCGTCTAATGCAGACTATACACATACAATAAAAATTAATTATTCTTATATAGAATTCGTTTAAGTGATGCTGTAGATAAATGAAAATCAAACTTATAATAAGCTTCGTTAAAGCATCTACTTATTGCAGTGACTGGTTCATTGCAACCATAATTGGTCCGATGTTGAGGGATCGACAAAAAGTTAACACGCCTGACACGTTTGTTATTAGTGTTAAAATTAAGTTGGCTTAATAAGTAGTTTGAGTCAACGGTGCCATCCAAAATTTTCGCGGCAAATAAGATTTTGGAATTTTGACGTCGAGAGTTCAAGGTATCCATTCGTAAAAGATTTAAGCGGTCTTGATAAGGAGGTAGATGTAAAGGGTCATACCACGGAAGACCGCGGAGGCAGAAACGTAAGAACCTCTTTTGAATTGACTCAATTTGGTCTATGTAGACTTTTTGATATGGTGCCCATACAATACTTGCATATTCGACAATAGGTCTTACTAAGCTGCAAAAGAGGGTCTTAGTTAGAAAAATGTCGTTGAATTCCTTCGAACGTCTTCTGACAAAACCTAAGGCATTGCTAGCTTTCACAACGATTGAATCGATGTGATCGTCAAATGTGAAGGATTGATTCAGCAATACTCCTAAATCGAGTACTTTCGCTGATCTATTTAAAGATGTACTCAAAAGTGAGTATTCATAGATTACAGGATTATTTTTGCGTGCGTAAGATATAATCGTACACTTGTCAGGATTAATTAGGAGATTGTTATCGGAATACCAGTTGGCAAATCTGTTTAGATCCTGCTGCAAATCATTGCAATCGTTAAGGTTTCTCACAACTTTGAAAATTTTAGCGTCATCGGCATAAAGAAGAACAGAAGATGACTGTAGAATGGAACCTACGGCATTAATAAATAAGGCGAACAGTAAAGGGCCTAGATGACTACCTTGTGGAACACGAGACGTGGTTCTAATTTCAGATGACAAGGCACCGCGAAAGGATACACGTTGGGTTCGATTCGTCAAGTAAGAGTCAACCCAATTTAAAAACAAGTAAGGGAATTGAAAGGAATGAAGCTTAGCTAAAAGTATAGAGTGATCAAGCTTATCAAAGGCTTTCGTCAAGTCTGTGTAGGCGCAGTCAGTTTGGAGCCCAGCTTCAATTGAGTTGGTTATTTGGTGAGAAAATTCAAGCAGGTTGGTTGTGGTTGAACGACCTTTCATGAAACCATGCTGATACGGAGCCATAATTGATTTGCAATGAAAGGCTACAACATTCGTGACTATGGCTTCAAAAAGTTTTGCGACACAGCGAAGTTTTGCAATAGGTCTATAGTTGCAAGCGTCATTACGACTCCCTTTCTTGAATATAGGAGTGACGGTGGAGTATTTCCACAAATGAGGAAAGATGCCTGTTTTTAAGGATGTATTGAAAATATAAGACAGCACAGGTAGTAGTGACGATACACAATATTTCAAGACCAAATTAGGTATGCCATCTGAGCTAGGTGTTATATTATTGTCAAGTTTATTAACAAATGTGATAATAGTGTCCTCGTCAATTTTTAAATCCTTCATCTCTAAAGAAGAAACTGTTGAGTTCGTCAAGTAGGGTGAAAAGTGTCTGGAGTTTGGAAAGTCCGTACGATAAGCTTTACGGAAAACGGAAGCAAATAAATTACTAATATCAAAGGGATCATCAAAATAAGAGTCGTCAGATTTAAATGTGAGTGGATACCCATCGTTATAAGTCTTAGAATTAACAAAATTCCAAAATCTCTTAGGTTGAGCTTGAAAATTAAATCTTAGCTGTTGCGTATGTCTATGATATGCAAATGCAACTTCTTTATGATGCAGATCTCGTAATGTGGAAAAACGTTGATAGTCAGGTTCTGAGCGAGTCAGGCGAAACTTTTTCCAGGCTTTGTTTTTGGAATTTTTCAAATGGCAAAGCTGTGGAGACATCCAAGGAAAACGAACCTTGCTTTTAGTGAAGGTAGTTGGCACGCACCGTAAAAAACAGCTAAACAACCGAATGTGGAAATAGAACGTAGCTTTATCAGGATTAGGTTCCTGCAACACGGAGGACCAATCATAGTTAGCAAGCAAGTCACGTATTTGATCGACATTAGCTCGTCTAAAATTAAATTTAAGTTCAGATGTGCTCGATGATAAGTAATTGCTAGACTTTGGCTCGAAAATAATGTTGAGTGCACAATGATGCGCGGTTTCGTCGATGAGAGATGATGTGAGGGGTTTCACCACAGTAGAAGAGGCATCAGTCGAAAAAATCAGGTCCAGCATTTTTCCATTTGCGTTCCGGATGCAATTGGCTTGAAACAAACCAAGTGATATAAATTCGTTTGCAATTTTGATGTCGTGTTGTCCGCCAATAGAAGTAGAGCTCGGAACTTCGAAAGTGCCGTCCGCTGAAGGGCACCAGTTTATTCTAGGTAGGTTGAAATCACCCATTAAGACGACGTCGTCGTTATTGTCCGCAAGATCGCATATAAGCTGCATAATATGTATAAGCGAAGCATAAACATCATACGAAGAATTTGGTGGCGTGTAGTTGACACCAAAAAATATTTTCTTTGACGTCAGTTCGACTTGGGCACAAATAAATTCATTATTTGTATGCGGTATTTCGATTAGAGATACTTTGAATTTTTTGTGAAACGCCAGAAGAACACCACCTCTGACAGGAGCGTCAGTAAGATCTCCATGTCTATCCCGGCGGAAAATAGTATACTCCGAATTAAAAATTTCAGCATTGTGAATATTTGCACAAAGCCAAGTTTCGGTGATCGCAATGACATCAAAAGCTTCAGAGTTCGACAGCTCATAGAACTTATTAAGTTTAGATCGCATTCCACTTACGTTGGTGTAAAGTGCTGAGATGAGTTCGTCCCGTTTTTTGTTGCAGCACTTGATTTACTTATTCGTTTGTTGACGAATTCATGGACAACAGAGTTCGGCGGCCAGAAATTGCTATTTGCAATGGAATCAAAGCAACAATCTGGTGCTATAATTTTAAATGATGATACACGATGCCGATTCCCTATCTTAATAACTGATACACAGTCCTTAGGGATGAAGGATTTTGTATGTTCAAGGATTCCCTCAACATTTTTCTTTACGTCATCTGCAGTGGTATCAGGAGCAAGCCTAGATACAAATATAGCTCTGGGTTGTGTGACACCTCTGAGGGTGCAGTTGAAAATATTCAAATCATTTGATACTATATGAGGATCTAATACGATGTTGGCATCTACTGCTTTTGAGCTAGTTTTCTTAGCTACATTAGATGCGGAGACTGGAGATTTCGAAATCGCATAAGCAGATGATTTTGAACATTTGTCGTTATTCGTTTGAGAAAAACGAAAAAGGATTCGTTTAAAAAAAAACAGAAGAAAGAGATATATTAAATATGATGTGACGAGGAGAGATTAACTGTGCAGCACATTTAATAAGAAAATTTGGAGGGAGAAGTTCAGGTCCAGGGTCTTTGTTACTATCGAACTCCAATAAAGCTTTAAAAATATAATCTCTGCATATGGTTATAGCCTCAGCGAAAATCGTTCTTGTTACTCTAGTGGAGTGACAGAATGATATTACTGGCTGGGTTAAAAACCTCTTGCGAAAAAGTTCCAAATTTCTTGAGGAGGGGAAGACCTTTATTTTCAGCTATTGTGTGCTACCACAGCAAATACAGCAACCTATGTCAGGCTTAGTGAATGCACTGCTGTTTTATACTCGATCGTTGTTTTTGCGGCATAGTTGTACTCTGCTCTGCATCGGAGCAAAAAAACACGCCTTATATTCGCTGTGGTACCACAAAACAGCTGAAAATAAAAGGAGAAAATAACGAGTATACACTACCACAATCGATAAAAAATAGAAAAAAAAACTAACAGAAAATTACCTCTTTTAACTTTCTGCACGTTATAAGGGCTTTTCCTAATTTCCTAACTACCAAAACATTCAACATAACCTTGAAAAAACCAAAGCCACCTCACAGAAAAAAAGACAACTTCGCATGAGGTTTTCATTTTTCTTTCAGCACATTCTATAGTCCAGCACGTGAACTACCAATGAGGTATAGAATTTCTGTACTAGTGAATTCACTGGTACAGGAGTGCTGTTGTTTCCAAAGCGTATACTCTATTCTCTGCTGGATAGAGGAACAAAAAAACACGCCTATTGTAAGTTTGAACGAGTTGTGGAATACTTTCGGTTGACGTACTGGCAAAGTGCTGCAGACACTGAGCGTTTTTATCATTTATGTTATAGAAGATACAGCTTTCAACGTTTTATGAGATAAACAATTGATAATGAATATGAGTAGTAAGAATTTTACTTCATAAATTTTAAAATTCATGTAAGTGGTATCATCTTTTTTAAATTTGTGACTAAAAATGGCCGTTATTATATATACAAGTGGATAATATGGCTGAATTCTGTGGTATTCAAACCAGATTTGTGTCATGTAGGTTTTATAATATTTCACTGCCTCTATTTATAAAAGATTTGAATAAAACCATATACGCTCCAGAAACTATAGGAAGGAATTCACTGGGATATTTAAAACTGCTGATTTCATTTGAATTTCGAAAGTAAATTTGCATTTTTGATTTTTGTTCCTCTTCTCCTGACTAACTTTGGAAATTGATGAAGGGCAAAATACCATTTTCAGCAGTGAAGTAGTAGTACTTAGTTAATGGTAGAAAAATAAGATTCTTGATTCAGCGAACCAGAGGCAGATAAAATATTTGGTGGATTTTTCAAACAAAGCAACATCTTTTGGAGTATTTTGAAATTATTATATAAATAACCTGGCAACCCCGATCGGACCCTGTTGAGTCTGATCTTTCACGATACTGATCGTGTATTTCGTTGTTATATAGCAGTTGAATCATCCAAACCTCACGACACGACGGGGCCAAAAAATCATCGAAAGATCCGCCTTTATCCAATTTTTCTCGCTAAAATCTTTGGATTCTAAAAAGACACAAGAGCTAAAAAGTCCTTCATATATTTAGAAAGATCTCAGTGGAATACCCATAATAGACTACATAAGGAAGACTTTGTTGTCTGCCAACACAAATCACATTTCCAACCACACATTTTTCAAGAAAACAGATGCAGTCATGCAATTTTTCCATTTATCCAGTAAATTATACCCACTAATGTCACCAAACTATAAAATATACTATCTAATAACTAATTACTGCCACTGTTATTATTGTTTCGAAAAGTTTTCACAGCGCATGTTCCTCCCTTCACATGTCCAATCTCATCCTATGGTCTGGATGCAGTAGCAGCAGTTTTTGCTGAATGCCTTCTGTTTCACCGCCATCGTATTAGCCATAAACACGTTTGCAACACTCCCGAAGATGGTTGTTCTGAGAGCGAGGTACTAAGAAGTAGGAAACTACTTTCTAGGACATTACAACGATGTAAAATGACTCATTTGAAGGTCGGCTACGGGCCGCAGCAATTTTTACTATCCGCCTCGAGTCCAGAGTCAACTGCTTTTGGTTTGAGCTAAATCGTTTCTAGTTCACACATAGAACCGTCGACGGGGAGACACTGTGCCTAGCTTCGGTCGGGATCGAAACGAATCCTTTTTGAGATGTGATAGATGTCGTCGTTACGGTTGGCAGACTAAGACTTCGGAACGCTTAAGAATAATTGCATGTCTTCATAATTTATGAGCTTCAATGGAGGTAGGTGTGATGCATATTTGCGGAAGGTAAAATGTGATATGGTGCTGACCCTTCATTAATGGGATCTCACGAACCTTAGTGCACCGTTTTAACTTGAGTAAGTGAGATGAGCGAAAGGTGCTTATCTTGAAGGAGCATCGTAGAACATTTTGTACCAAAGATGATAAATGAGTCGTTTCGAAGATATCAAATTCCACAACGTCGACTCCATGACATTATCCTCATGGCTAAGTTTGCATGGATCTCAATGTCTGCTAGTCGATTTGGGGCAAAGTGTTGGACAAAATATAGTTGTTGGTGGAACGTTTAGCTGAATTAAGAAGAATTTAAATATATTTCAATTGGACATGATTTTCGATTTGTCTTCGATATAATGCTTATTATTAAGTAGCTGCTTCATTAGGTGACCAAAACACAAAGGCTGGTAAAGAGGGGCCTAATTTATCGCGCAAGCAAAACTCTTATTGTAGATTAAAATGCGTTCATGTATCAGCATAGAATCTATAACAGTTTCGAAAATGGGGCGCCTCGAGTGCAAGCTGTAACATAAAACTAGTGGCGCTTCATGAATGCAGGCTCATATTTCTTCAGTTTTATGACCGATTCAACTCATTCGTCTCCTTGGCTTTGTGCGAGCAATGAAAACCCTGGGTCACCTTCCAGTTTCAATTCACACTATAAAAGCTAATTATTTCGCACAATATACCGAGGCTACTGGACTGCACGCGCTTGCATTTGAAAGAAAGGTTCCTTTACACTTTTGCATGGCTTCTTGTCAAGACACCGCCATACGGATAGTTCGAAATGAAATCTAAATGAACTAACATGAATATAAGTACTTTGTTATGTTTATGTTAATGGAAAGTTGGCTGCAGAAAAGTGACAGATTATTGATTTATGTGTTGTTTCGGTTTTACTTTATGAGCTTAATGTGTTTCTGTCAATTGCAGTACTACTTATTTTAGTTATTTGCTGAGGGCTTTGTTTTCACATGCACAACAGGCTGGCATGTTTATATTTGAAAGCCAAGCCAATCCACTGAGGTACATATAGGAAATGGAACAGTAGAATTGATTTTTTTTCTACTTTTCATTTTGAACGGCTTTTGATTTTTAATTGAATTCGATTTACTAAATCTTTCAGTCTATAACAGTTTCTCTTTGAATCATATTTTGAAACGAAGGGTATTAAGGTATGTTGAGCTACTTTGACGTCAAAAAGACTTAAGTATGAATGCTGACAAAACTGTGTCGTTTATGAATTACAATCTGTGTCGTTCATGAATTACAATCGCTATTTGATTTTCTACCAAAGCAGCCACACATTTTCTTGGCTGTGATTTGGTGGGTTTCAAGAAGTTGGCACATGTTTTCTCAAATTTGGAGCTATAAAGGTGTAAGTCTCGAATGACATCTGTTGCTAAGATAAGCTGCCATACTTCTGTCCTGTGACTTGAAGACTGAGTTTCTATGAAATATTAAAAATAGCACCAGATATAAGCTACAATAATAATACCGTTTAGTTAACAGTGGAGATGATAAAAGAAAAACTGAGAGAATAGTAGAAAAGATTGCATCCCAGTTAATCTTTTGAAAAATAGGTTTAATCGCGGAGAAACGCACAATAAAAATGCTTGTAAAACTTTACGGTCAAATATGGAAGCTCGCAGTGAACGCGTGAATTGTTAATTACAGTATGTTCCACAGAAACGTATCTTAAAAATAGCATTAAAACCCAATAATTATTTGTTTATTAGTTTATATCTTAAAATATACATTAATACAAGTTTAGCAAATTATCTCAATCGCCCTTATTATTTATAATTGCTTCGCATCTTTTAAGACAACTTTGACTCAATTTTTGAGCATAATCTACACTAAGATGTCGCTAAATATATTTCAAGGTGCGTATAAGTTGTCGTGTACTGAATATTTTTTCCCCTTTTAGTTTAAGCTTCATCAGCGACCACACATTTTCAATCGGATTCGCATCTGGACTCTGTGATGACCAATCCAAAGTTTGCATCCCATTTTCCTTCTCGCAAAATGTGCAGAGGCAACTTCAATGCTTGTGATGATTGCCCTCTTGTAGAATCCAGTCATCGTTTTCAATTCCATATAGTTTCTCTGCAGACTTCAGTAGTCCTTTTTGATACAAAGTGAGCATGAATTGAGCATCCAAGTTTCTAGTGAAATTAATCAACTCTCCGGACTCATTTTCTGAGAAGCATCCATAAACATGTTGGATGTTTAACGGTACGCTGCAAAATTTTTTCTCCATTTTTGTCCAAGCCTTCCGCCAGTAGTTGTAGACAACAAAAGGAGATTTGTCGGTAAATATTACTTTGTTCCAATCACGTTCCAAATTCTCTTCTGCCCGACTCAGCCTTTTTCAACTCGTGTTGCTGTCAGTAGGTGCTTAGTGCTCTTACTTCGGTTTTTTTATGCCAGACTCTTGAGTCTTCGTCTAATTATATTAATTGAGACTCGAACCACTTTTCTAAGAAGTTTTGCTCTGGACTGTCTCAGATTTAGCTTTGGGTTTTTCCTAAACATCTCACAAATCACTTTGTCAACCCTGGTCGAAGTACCTCCAGTACGGCCTCTACCTGGCTCATCATCCAAATTCCCACATTCTTCATACCTCTTTATCCACTTGTTTTCGTATATTTTGGTATCTCCTTTACACTCATTTTAGGACCTTTGGGATGCGTAACTAAAAATAAAATTTGAAAATGCTTCTTGTACGCAGCACTCATGTTTTAAAAATGTTTTCTTCACGAAAGTTCAAACCATAATGACAAAATTAATTAGGTGCGAAATAAGTAGTTAAAACTGTATTAAGAGTAATTTACTGTGACACAGCACGAAGGGAAAAATAACA
Organism: Nemotelus pantherinus; assembly: GCA_963978885.1. Classification (NCBI taxonomy): domain Eukaryota; kingdom Metazoa; phylum Arthropoda; class Insecta; order Diptera; family Stratiomyidae; genus Nemotelus; species Nemotelus pantherinus. The sequence continues at coordinate 42,933,853 of OZ022263.1, forward strand.
AGAGTCACGTTTTTGTGGAAAACACACTGTAATTAAGCTAGCTTGTAAATAACCTGAGTGTTTTCTCATTGTGTATGAAGGCGAAGGATTAGAGACGAGAATCTCCATCTCGTATTCCCTATATTTCCCCGGACTTATTGATTACATAGTGCAATGAGGTCCATTATGATAGCACTGAAGCGATATGGCTGCCAGTTGCGGCGGTTAAACTTCAAGATTTTTTCATGGGATTCAGCATTGTAGTATTGTCACAGGTGATGCGGCGAAATATCTTTACCGGGAACCTATTGAGAAAAACTACCGGAAATGTTTACGGGAAGGTGAAAATTTTTTTGTAGCAATGGAAAAATGGAAGATCCAGACAATGAGTGAATAGCCACTAGAGTGGACAATTGAGATTGAGTTTAGAGATTCGGTGAGGGATGGACACACCATTTAGCGAACCCCCTAAATAGTGAAGAAAAAGCAAAAGAAAGTTGAAAAGTTTGGTTCTCAGCAGAGTAAAACAAGAAAGCGAAAATTTTCAAGCTAAAAAAATATATTCAATAAAACTGGAGGGAATCTTAAAGAACGAAGAAAGGTAAAAATGGTGGACTAGCTAATAAAAAAGAACCGGGTTGGATTCATTAGGAATCCCGATTACTGATTGGAACTTACGAATCCCGATTGCTGACTCCAGATAAGTAACTTTCAAAATTTTACTTTTCAGATACGAGATCTGAACGGAAAACACTTTGGATTTTTAAAAATAATTGATTTGAATTTACAAAGTTAATTGAATTTATTTGTGAAAAAAAATCTATTAGGAACACAAATTGAATATGCTTATTTTTATTTAGGTATCTTACAATTTATAGCGTGAGTGTGTTGTACAGAAAATTGGCCATCAAAAGCATCTTATTCATATTTATTTCTTATAATTTTAATTTGGTATTGGTGTACATTTATTTATTATTTATTATCTGTTTTAACTGCAAGTATAATATGAATCAAAATAGCCGAATTGCTATCCATACCGTTCAACATCTTCAATGGGCTCCGACAAGTGAATGATCTGGCCTGCTCCTATTAAACCTGGCGTCAGAGAAAAAAAACACAGTGCATGGCAGCAGCACTTGAGGGAGAACACCTATACCTGGTCAAACCTTCAGGGTAGTTGAGGATGAATTTGAAGAAATTTCATCTTTCAACTACATTGGGTCAATCGTAGCAGCCGAAAATAACACGGAGGAAGAAATACGCGGGTGGCTGCTCAAATCCAACAAAACCTACTTCAGTCTGTCAATGCTCTTCAAATCCCAAAATCTCACAAAATCTGAAGAAGACCATAGTCCTGCCAAAACTCACGTATGGACCCGAAACTTGGGTGCTCACCAAAAGGCACTCTGACCTCTTTGCCGCGTTCGGGAGGAAGAAGGGCGATTCCGGAGACGCTACAACGATGAGTTGTACGCTCTATACCTAGAAGCAGATATAATTACTCAAATGAAGCTTGGTAGACTCCAGTGTGCAGGACATCTAACTCGAATGAGCGGAGAGTATTTTGCTCGGAAAACTTGCTGCAGATTTTACGGCAAACGACAGCGTGGGAGACCTTGCCTGTGCTGGAGAGATGGCGTTGAAAAGAACGCTCGGAGTTTTTGGGTGCCTACTTGGATGACATCGGCATGCGATCGGGACCGATGGAAAAAAACTGTTGACGGCGGCCAGGACCGGACCCCGGCTGTAGCACTGATGATGATGATGACATGAACTGTATGATCGGTGTAAACTGACCTTTGCTGAAACGTTATCTACCCAATTCAGCAGCTATTTTTTCCAATCCTAATTTTCTTTAGTTATAGAAAGAATATTTTTTTTTAAAACAATTCTTAAATAAGAAATAAATTATATTAGTTCTATTCAGATTTTTTTTCATTACGTTTTCTTTTCTTCTTCTTCTTTGTTCTGTTTTTTAAAAATCATTTCAGCGCAAAATCTTTCATTCTTATGTTTTTACTTTCTCGTGCCGAACCCTCGAACCTTTCCTCGTGCCGAACCAGGTAGACCCTCTTTCGCCCGCCTACCTACACCAGATTGAACGATTTGGCTGGAAAAAGGCACGCAAGGCAAATCCAAGGAAGATATCTTTACGATACGTGGCTTGTCCTATCAAGGCAATGCCTGGCCTATTACATCTACTGTGACTTGCCTGAAACTCCAGGAGCTTAACTTAGAATTTTCAAAGCATCTGCTTTATAGTCTCGAGCTGGCACCAAGCGATTATAACCTGGCTTTATTAATGCAAAACTTCTTTGGTAAATATAAAATGTCCTAAAGAAAAAAGTCATATAGGAAACATCAAGCGAATTCATCAAGCACGAAAAACATTTATGAATAGTGAAAAAAATTAAATAAATTGGTAATAAAGCTCGCACTATAACTGTGGGAACACATAACTACACAATCCATAATTATACATCCGCAATACACAACACTATAAAACACACCAAAATTATTAAAAACATGTAGGCTAAGTCAAGATTTGTAAAGTGTTTGCAAAAACAAATTTAGAATAAAATATTTTTACTTAATAAATAGACGTGTTTGTTTCAACTTTCTATTTTTTATAAATACATATTATTGGAAGTTAAAGTCTACCAAAAAACCATAAACTCTTTCAAGTTGTGCTATAAGTAAGCGACAAACTTTATTAAATAGGCTCTAATGGATCCAGAGATCATTTTGGAAACTCAGCACTTTAAAATTCTGTTAAATTCTAAATTAATTTTGCTTAGCGCATTCATTTTACCATGCTTTATTCATATATATGATATAAATCCTTTTTCGACCGTGCTTAGAAAGTGGAATTTACTTCTCGATAAGTTAAAGATTTTAACTACACCTCAAATTTTATTGCCATTTAATTTGTAAAGAGCAGCTGCGTACAAAATATCGTTCAATCTTCGAGGCGATTTTCTTCTACAGATAAATTTTGTGTTTTATATTCTTCCCAAAAACATTCAATGCATTGTTTATGGCAATGAGATAGTGAATAGATGCTTTTGTTTTCGTCAGATTTTTCCTCGGCCCAGATTTTTCCATGGTAAAGCTGTGCATACTTCTGTTTCTGAAAGTAAAAATCTGATCAAGCTGCCTGTGACCTTTACCGAACTAGCAATAGGGCATATCCATTTCGGTGAGCCTATAATTTTCATGCCATCTGTTATGTTTAATCCATTTTATCAATACTTATCATCTACTGTTGGCCCAGTGTCTATCGTATGGTGTACAGTCTTACGATTCGACGTTTTATGACCTGAAAAAGCTGACTGTGATAGTTCCTACCATAAGCGAAACTCATCTTTTATGGCTTTCTTCCCTTACATTACGAGGCTATAAAGAACCTTTCAACTATACAAATTCCCTGCTAAGCCGCTCACCGAGCAGTTCCTTGGAGCATTGAGGAATTCGAATCGAGAAACATATTAAGATTTACTACTTTATGACCACGTATTGTTCGTTTCCCGCCAAAGTCACAATTGGACTGAGTCGTAAAGCCAAAACGTTTCTGTAAATTACGTCTTTTTAATCCTGTCAGTCAATAATGGACTTGTTGGATTGTTTCACAGAGTAACAATTATAGGATACGGATGTGAGTTAAACACGTTAATGTAAGCTATTATTTCAATTGATTTGTTTGTTAATGACGGCTATCACTTAACTAGTGTAGAAATCATTTATTATACGCAACTTGATGGAAACGATATATATTTCTGGATAGTACTTAAGATGGCAGATAGAACTAGAAGGTGAATAATGAAGTATAGAGCTCTACAAGAAAATACGATCTGCTAACGATGCTTATAAGTCAGTTATTTTTTACTTGAATCCAATGAGGTTTTTACGCATTGTGGCATACATAATGGAATGTTTTTATGCATCAAATCATAAATCGAACGAAACTTCATAATGGCATGCGAATATTGATTCGTTCTTATCTACTATAACAGTTCTTTCAGTCATCAGTACAAAACACTTCTATGAAAAGCTGCGAATAAATTTCATGTCGCCAACAGCTGCAAAAAGCCATTTCATTGTAGCCAAGACGATTTACGTGATCTAGGGTGTTTGGCAGGACTAATTTTCCGACTTTTGTGCACAGCGCGTGCTTCTAATTCCACCATAAAATTGACGGCCAGCGTACTAAAAGAACGCAACTCAATCCTATGCTAGAGAATGGGCCGGAATTCAATAAAGACACAGTCTGAAATGAATTTCAAGGACAGGGTCTTAGAAAGGAGTAATTGTTCTTTTGCGCGCGGCATTGTTCACAAATCAATTTTTCTTTTATTTTTTTCCTTGAATCGGCTGGCATATTTTGCAAGTTTCACTTCGAAGCAGAATATAAAGTTGATTCATTGAATGTCGTTTGAGTTGGTGATTTCATTTTGAATTCGGGTCGAAAAGCATGCGAACATGCATGCATATTTATTAGACGTTCTTTTGCGGGAAAAGTTTTTGCCGAGTTTTTTTTTGAATGATATCAATTGTGTTTCGGTTCAATTTGAGGTTTGTTTAAACGGTTTCTTTGAGAAAATTTAAATTTTATGAATGAGTTTTTACTGGGTTTTTCTTATTGACATGAGTATTAAATCAACCAGCAAAAAGCTCGATATTTATCGTCCTTTTCAATGCATAATAAATCTAATCACTCTCCAAAAATTTGCGGTTTTTTTAAAGGTCACTGAAAGTTTCGGTTGAAACCAGTTGCTCGCTGCAGACACATTTAAAGGTCAAGGTTAAACTTTCAAAATTGATTTAGTTTACGTACCGTGGAAGATAATAGGACATTGATTAATCTTAGGTTTACAAACATATAAAACATTCCATCGTATGGAATTTAATGACAACAAAAATTTGGTATAATATAGCAAAAAGTTCGAGTTTTAAACATCTTTAGACATGAAAATTGCTTTTGATAATGCTATAATTTGTTCGTCAAAACTTATTGTTCCTCTTTTCTAGCTTTTGTTTATTTGTTGACAGCGCTAGGATCCGTACACGAGTGTGTCGGCTACTTGCATGAATGGTCTTGAGCTCGAATCTGACCGTAAAAAAACTCTGGACTTTTGAGTCATTCTAGATAGGATGACCATTCTTAGTTATTTTAGAGGCAAAGTGAATCATGGATCTTTTCATTCCACATTTATAGGCATTGATTGCCAGTAAAGCCTTCAAAACCTTCAACCCTCGGTAAAACTTTGTGTATACAATTTTATTCATTTACGTTGAATGAATTTTGGCAAACAATTAAAGATATATTGCCCAGAGACATCGTGGCTAATTCTCACAACATGTTATGGCTGTGAGTTTGAAGGGCAACTTGGAATAGAAAATAAATAGTTTTATTTTTTCTCATTTCCGCTTATTTTGAGTGCATTTTTTCGCACTCTTGGGCAGGGTAAGTAATAACCAACCTTTCCAAGTAAAAATTATATCGATGGATATAAGTCGGAGATGTTAAAATTTGTCACAACCAGCGTAAATAAAAGTTAATGATTTCTAACTGCAAGTGGTCACATCAGTCAAGTATGCACTGTGAGCTGGTGTCTGATGAGAATCAGTGCATACTTTCGAAACCGCTTTGTCAAAATAAAATTTTCAATGTAAATAAAAATTTTTCAATTTTAATCATCCCGCAAAAACCATTCCAATTCAAGTTAAGCTCTTTATGAGGGAGCTTTAGGTAAGTACATTGAATACAACAACAATCGCTGCCGTTGTTACTTCACTGCAGAAATAATTTGCTCTGCTTTATTTATAAATCAGCATTAGAGCGTTTCACTTCAGTTGCAAGGCCTTGCCATCTGCCTTACAATAAATAGTTTCAAAACTTGAGCCCACGTTGGGCGCTAATCGAAATAGTTTCAAACCTGGAGGATAACTGTCATCTTGTTTGGTCTTTGGTTCAGTTGAGATGTCCTGCCATCTTTCAAGTCGTTACAAGTTCCCCTTTGCATATTGCTGCTCTAAGCCATGAATTAAAATAGTTATTTATGTTTTTTATTTGAGCACTCCAGGACTTGACATTCATTCATTCATTCATTCACCGCTCTGGTTTGATTTACTGAAAACCCTGAAGTTTATGCCTTTTTTTTTATTTCTAATAGGTTGGTGGAGCCAGTTTTGTTTAAATGTAGCTCAGAGTATTGAGATTTAATGGCCATAGAGCTTTAAATATATAAATATATTTTTATTATTTTTGACCATTTGTTGAACATTTTGCAAAAATCATTTTTTTTAAATATATGCTGAAAAACACCAAACAAATTTATTTCCTTCATGTTTCGAAATTGCCGAAAGCTTCGCATCAAAAAGGAGAGCAACCAAAATATTCTAAGGAAAAATAGATTGTTTCTTAGCTAAAATCGTAACTTGAATTACGCTACGCTGCAGATTAATTTACAGCGTCGTTATCTGTTTAGAACGAATTTCGAAATAGATAAATAAATAAATAAACACAATTATTTTGGAGGATGTTATTTTTTGCTTTAAGATTTTGAAGACAAAAATGTTTTTACTTTCGATTTTTTTTAAATAATCGCATATAAATAATAAAATAATCGAATATATTTTAGAAACCTCGGGAATATCTCCAAAAAGATTCTCTTACTACTAAAACAAGTGTCAAATTACTAATTAAATAATAGTTTACATTTTCAAATCTTAAGCCAGCGTTGATTTTACATGCCATTTGAATCCCTTCGATAAAAGATAGCATATAAAAGAAGAAGAAGAATAGAAGAAGGCGATTCGCAAATATTATTTTTACTGTTTAATTGCTTGTAGCAATTAAATAACGACGGTTTAAATAATAAAGCTAAAAGATTCTGCCTATAAAAAAAAGCATCTCTGAAGTAATTTGTTATTGCAGTATAAAGCACGAAACACTATTCTAAGCTCTATATTTATTTCGATTGCCTCAAGTAAGATTCAACATTTTTAAGTTTATTTGATACCACTTTTAAGGTTTTCCTATATTAATTAGAAAGTTTTGGTTGCTCACACCAAGATAATTTTACTAGGTTAAGTTGCCGGTCTACAGAGGCCTGACGACCAACACACATAGGCACAAGAGTGGCCCGTTGTGATGCCAAAATAATCTCCTACTTACTGAAATCAGGAAACCATCTGCTTCTTTTAACGAACCGGACTATCCCCTTTCAATTAACCAGGGACAGTTCCATCAGGTTTGAGAGAAAGGGTACACCATATGCCGCCAACCTACTCCTTGCCAAAGCCAGACACTGGCTCATGAGATGGAGGACGGATTCCCCCTCGTCTTCAGAGCCACAACTCCGACAGAAATCGTTAAACTCTACGCCCAATCGTTGCGCATGCCGTCCTATGAAGCAGTGGCCCGTAAAAACGCCCATAATGCAACATAGACCGCTTCGAGTTAAGCCTAAAACTTGCCTGGTGCAATGCGCATCCATGGATATCGAGGACTGCCTTGTTATCACACAGGATGATTCATCCAAGCCTTGCTAGCTCATCGGCCTCACAGTTGCCCTGAAAACCCATATGCCCAGGTACACCAATCAATTGAACAACCGAATGTCTTGATATCACCCTAAGATATGCACGGCATTCAGCAACATTGATGGACACTCTACAAGGACCAGCAAGGATCTAATAGCCGCTTGGCTATCTGTGAAAATACCAATATTGACACCGAATATTCGATTGCACGAAAGCCAGTCGATTGCCTGATAAATAGCTGCAACCTCCACCTGAAAGACATTACAGTGGTTTGGCAGACGGAGGGAAAGCTTGAGCTTCAGCTTATATGAGTAAACACAACTCTCGACTCTATTGTTTAGCTTTGAGCCGTCAGTGTATGCGTGAATAAGCCTACTTTTGACGGTGACACTATCAAATCATTCATCTCCAACCACACTAAAAAAAAAATATATCGCTGACAGATATAAAACGACGGAAATATAATATATCTCACATGAGTATATGGGTGCATTTTGAAAGCCATAATATATTCACGGCAGATATAATATAAATATTTATCGTATGTACGCAGAAAAAAGCTCAGGGGATTGCCCTTTGAAGCGAATGCTTAGCCATGGCTGTAGGTTCTAATGTTATGCTTAGTCGCTACTAAGGCTTTAATGTGGCACTTAATTAATGGAGCGCTGGTATTATGCCCAGTTGCCGACTGTTAAGACAACACAAGACGAACAAATACAGCCATGGGCACGGCGGGATTCGAACCCGCGGGCAGTAGATCGCTGCTTCGGACTGACGCGTTAACGAGCTAAGCTACCGACCTCTCTGCAAGCTCAATCTCAAACTATAAACAAAAGATGCCCCATAATTAGAAACGAAAATAAACCATATATCTACGAGAAGCATATTACATTGTTCAGTGGTCATTTTATACCTGTCGCGTATACCTGTATAACATACCAAGTGTATGGATTTCATATCTATCGCTACCAGAAAACAGAGAAATCCATACAGAACTTATACCTGTAGCGTGCATAATTATGATTGCTGTGTGCATATTTTGCGTACCCTAGGCATATTTTTTACCTGAAAGCCAAATTTTACTTAAAATGAGTATAACTCTGGATTTCCATATACTTATAATACCTTTTAAATCAATAGTTATACCTGTTGCTTGTATATGCTATGTATCACACATAAATAGAACAAAAATATATTTGTTAGGGCAATTTTGTGCTCACTACGGTTAATTATGGCTATTACGGATATTATTATTTTTGCTGCAGATATAGCAGAGCGAATTTTTTTTTGTGTGCAGGAATGCGAGCTGTTAACTCCGAATCTAGTAGGCATGTGGGTACTCCCTCGTCCGAAATCATCGCATGACCGAACTCTTTTCTATTCCATGCTGAGATACAATTCAGTCTCACAGCAGCAAGATTTGCCTGCTGCGAGATCAGTAGATTCATTGGCAGCCAATGTAGCAGCACAAAAAGTGCCTTAGTAGGGGAGGAGCGGAGTGCTCTAGTTGGCAGTAATGCAGGCATCCTCCGCACTTTTTCAAACTGCCGTTTGCAGGTAGCCTTAAGAGCAGCCACCCCAAACAATAAAATTGACTCAACCACAGCAGTATAAAGTCAAGCAACAGTACGAGGCTGTAGTCCCCGACTCGCTCCTATGGCTATTTTACAGCAGTAAAGTGCGTTGAAAGCCTTCCTACATTGCAAGTCTATAATTACTTGGATTCAAGGATCAGCCCTAAGTACTTGACCCTCTGGCTCAAGTTACTGGAGACCCCATTTGATTTGGGTAACTCAAAGCAACGAACTTTGTACTTCCTTGTAAACAGCACTAGCTCCGTTTTACTAGGATTCACATTCAAGTCACACCCACGACTCCAAAATGAAAACATGTCAAGAGAGTGATTTAACCTCTCCGATAGCGTAGATAAATACTTTCCCGACACTGCTACAGCTATGTCATCTGCATAAGGAATCACTTTGCAGCCGGCACGGTCCAGCCTCATTAGAAGAGAGACTTACCTTTGGTATAAGCGTGCTGTGACTGCGAGATCAACATAGGATCGATTGATCTTTTAGTATAGTAATCTTATGTTCATCTTAGTGAGCATACAAGTTCAAAGCTATATCCTCATTGTGAGATCTTTCGTTGCTTAAATGAAATACACCGTGATTGAAAGTTTCGTTTAAGGCAGTATTCTGCTGTAGAGGCTCGATTTTGAGGTTATTTTACGGACGCAATAAAAAAAACCAGAAACATTTTTGATGTCTATTTTTTGATCAGTTTTTTATTAACATTTTAAAAGTATAAAAATGTATTCAAAAAATAAAAAAATTAAAAATTGATATACATAGCTACAGGCCGGCGAAGTGAAGGCTAAAAAAACTTGTCTCATGGTTTCAACCTTTCTGGTGGTCTGAAACATAAATTTTTGGTGAATTCTGTAAAAAGAAGAATCTAGAATGAGCCTGACTTAGGCGATTTGAAAAAACTTCTTTTTTCACAAAATGGCGTCCATGTAAAGAAAAAGTGGTTTTTTTGCCTCATTTTTTCAACTTTGGGAACTTTTAAAAAATAGAAGAACATTTTTTTCAGAAATCCCTATGTCAGACCAAATCTAATAGTGTAAAGAGGGTTTGTGCAAAATTTCACGTAAATCGGTCCATTACAACTAGAGATATCATGTCAACCGTATCGAAAAAAAATAGTTTCGAGAAAAACGCGTTTAAAGCTTGGAGGCTCCTTTCGGGCAGTCTGAGTCGTTTAATGGTATGTTATACTTCGATTTTTTTAATCAGAGTTCCCCGTCTCATGCAATGTTCCTTCTTCAGCTTCAAAAGCGAGATTTTCGGGAGCTCTTTTAGCCATACGAGCAGTTTGAACTTCTTTAAAAGCTAGAGAAGCTCGTAAATCGGAGCGATTAACTCGTTGTTGATCGCGTTTGTTGGTTTAGTTGGCATGCCACAAAAATAATTTTAACTCCAAAAATAATTCGAATTTCTAAAAATTCTTTTGAAATCTTATTCTTGAAGGTGTAAACTTTGAAAATATGCAAACAAAAAAAATCGATTTGATCATAATTCTAGACCAGAATACCCCCTTAACAAAAATATTTTTTGCTTCAGGTATACAATTTTTTTTTTTAGGATTTTCACTAGTATACTCAAAGAATATGAAATTAAAAATTATAGAAATTTTCGTGAAAACCTCCAAAAAATGAGCTAAATCGATATTTAAGTATTGACACTAAAAGGAACATTAATTAGAATTATAATTTATTCATTAAATAAAAATAAAGTTTATGGCTCTTTGTTTACTATTCACCGAAGCTATTTTGAATTCGGTCAGGATCTTTCTATTCGTAAGTGTACTCAAAAACTGAACAACAACAACTGAACTTCCAATTTCATGGATAAACGGTTTTCAGCAGGATATAAAATTTTAATGAATTTAATTCCACATGAAGATATTGGCAGTATTTTCGTTTATTTTCTAAATAGTGGTTAGTATCCACGTAAGGTACTATACGCGTCATATATTTACTAGTCCGAAAAACATTTTTACTATGTAAATATTTAGATAGCTATAATATTATGAATTATCTACATACTTTCTTTAATTTTGAAAAATTAATGCAATTATGCTACGATAATCATATTTGTATGTTTGTAATGACTATATTCATTGATAGAGTCATTTTCAAACTAGATTTTTGGTTGACTTTTTCTTCCATTCGTTTCTTGAAGTGCGGTAATTTACTTGAGGAGCTTCAAACTGATTGAGTTATATGCCATAGAGTATTTTTGAACTTATAAAATTTCTGAGTGAAAAATAAACCAAACATGCTTCCTCATTGTTGAGTTAATTTCATAATATATAATGAATTTTAAGCGGATAGAATAGCTTAATTTTCCAGCAAACTGCTAGCGAATGGCTGCTATTTCGATTGTTGTAGGCGATTGAAAAGTAACTACAAATGAAATCCGAATCATTTTCATCATAAATAAATATATTTGCGTTGTAAGTATAGTGTACACTAAGTACTCATTCATGCAATAATTATAAAATAAATAAGCTTAATTAATTAAATTTCATATGGATAAATATGCAAAAATAAATATGTGTATGAGATTCAATAAATAGGGCTGACGAAGCTAGAAACGAAACATACAGAAGTAGACCAAACACCATTCCCGAAATGTTGGCATGATGCCAATACGCCCCCGACCGTATCCGGTCGAGCTAGGCAATTTATATCCTCTCGACAGCCCTTTTTCACTGTCGCACCACTTCCGAGCCACTTGGCACCAACATCGTATCCACTGCAGCTTGTAATTTTTGTGACACCAAGTGGGCGATATGTGGAGTGTTTTTCCATACAAACTCTCGTGTCCTGTCGTGGTTATTCTCGCTTTCGACTTGAACCTGTAACGAGCGTTACCGAAAAGTATTAGTTCGAGTTAATTGTAGGGCAATGTTGTGTGAAAAATTGATACTATGCCGGAAGAAGCTGGCAGGGCGCTATCCGCATTAGGTATGCGCGTAATGCAATTTAGCATAAAGTTAAAATTGAAAGTTTCGAATTGGCATGGATGCTTCGCGAAATTGATAATTTCCGTTGTTTGTGTCCTTAAATACTTTTTTGAGAATTCCGAAAGTTTAGATGCATATTTAAGTCTATTAGAGACAAACAGAAGGCAAAACAAAAGCTGAAACGACGCTATTAATGCCTATTACGTTATTCGCTTCCTTCCGGCTGAGGAAATGATGGCTTGTACTGTATAACAGGAATTCAGGACAATTCAGGACACTTTTCTTACCTGTTTCGGCTGCTGAACCTTTATCGAAACGACGCTTGCCTCGCCATTCACTACTCTCAGTGTTATTCGACCAATCATCTCGTTGGTCTTGGCAGTAGCTGTTTTCACGCTTCTCACCGATCCGCGCTTAATTGATTTTTCCACGCGAAGCGTTAATGGCCCAAGACTGAAACGACTCTTTATTGTTGAATTGACACCTTCTGGAATCACTTTAACGTTTCCGATTCGCTTCAGTGACGCCATCCCATACAAAGTGCCTTGAGCTTTTGGTTTTTCTACTGCTGTTGTTGTTGTTGAAGAGGCTGCTGTTGTTGTTGCTGCTGCTGCGCTACCCTGTTTTGTCGCTCCTTTCTGTGGTTTTCCGGTTCGCTTTGTTGTTGTTTTCTTGCTTGCCGACATTACTTTCACTGGCTTCATTCTGGTTTCCGGCTCCTGAGTAGCTCTCGATGTAATAAATTTTTCCGGAATTCCAACCGATGAAGCGGCAACAATGTCAGGATTGTGACGCTTAACAACCTTATGTTCGTCTTCCGTAATTACTGTACTGCTATCTGTGTCGACATCTTCACGTGCTTGCATCGATGATTTCTTTCCTGGTTTCCTGCAATTGAATTTTTCGAGAGATATTAGTACGTTTTACTACACTAAAAACAGCATTTTATAATAACAAAGTGGAAGAAGAAGTTTAGATTGAAAAAATGCTCATATTGTTCTATTTTAGCAGCTATGTCAGATAGCATTAACAACCAGCAGTTAAGTACCTACCAACATTGAAATTAAAACCTCTAACTAGCATTATTCTGTCTACATTATGCGTCGTTAAAGCAATTCATTCACTCGTTCCACTCCACAAAAATACCCAAACTATACCTAGCAAACTAAAAACGTCCGTGAAAACAATTTCTACTCACTTGGAATTTTTCGGATTGTTCTTTCCTTTTGCTCGTTTGGCATGCGGCGCCAGCTCAACGCTGACGGGATCGAAGGATTGTTTTAGGATTCCATTGATTCTAGTGAAGATGCTGTCAATGAACATGTTGTACCTTTCGGTTACCATTTGAGGTATCGTGGTCTCCTTTTCCAAAGATCCTAAATACACAGCGGAAAATTAATTAAACTATGAACTCAATATATTTGCAGAACGAAATGCACACGAGGAAGAGAGGTTTTTAGTAACATCTACTGTAGCACATTCCGGTTAAAAGTTTCGTTCCATGCTACTATATACTTAGATACGAGTACACATATCATTTCAATGCCCACAATCTGCTACGAAATGACAATGAAGCAAGCATTACGACGATCGAATCCAATTTCACCATACACATGCATTGTATGAGGACATAATAGATCTATATATTGTACTGTAGAACTGCATTCCAAACGTTGATTTAGTGAAGTGGGTTAGGCTATAATCTACCAGAAATATTTAGTTTACAAAGGATTCAGATAGAGATTTAGATTGCATTCGCATGCAAAAGAGATTTTCGGAAGAGTCAATGAATAAATAAAAGTATTGGTACTGTTGTATTTATTTGTGCTAAAGCTATGTATGTTTATACGACTACCAGCTTTGTACAATAATTCTATTTTAAAGAATAAGTTTGTGGTATTTTATGCCGGCAAATATAAGTTTATAGGGTGAAATTTAAGTTCTAGTCAAGTCTTACCTCTGCTAGCTGTAAATTAAAATCCTATCGAGTGTTAAAAAAATTTTAGTGTTTAATTAATGTTCAACATGATGTCGTTTATCTAAAAATTTTAGATGAATGTCATGTCTAATTTCTATAACATCTACTTATTTCTTCAGTAAAATGGTTTAAACCATAAATTTGGATGAAAAGTAGTTGGGAGAGTCCGATTACTTAATCTAGTGTTCGAAGCAATTGAGTGCTCTGCTCTAATTTTATTTATCTGGCATTTTATAGTTCATAATGTTTCGAAGTCTATTATATTTGTTCCAAGATATTTCTAGTAAATTTTCAGTAAATGGTATTGACTGCTTTGCATATTAATGAGTTTTATTTAGTTCTTTTTCGATACATGCAAGGGTTATTGTAAAAGTTCTCGACCTGGCATATATATATGTATATACATGGCATTAGCACGATGATAAAATTTTTGTGTTAGATAATGATTTTTTCGGAAGTGCTCTGCAATATCCCGATTGGTACATTAGGCAATAAATACTTAAAGGACACTATGAAGTCCTGAGTGGCAAATCATTGGCAGACTTCTTGATTGAGGAAGGTGCTCCCCCGCGCAACGATGGGCAGTTGAACACAGACATGCCGTACGGTCCTTTACAATGACTTCTGCCGGAGCTTTCGATGCGAGAAGTAAAGGCTCGTATCCACCAAATGCATTTGAGACACGTCTCCACCGAAAATGTTCGCGGGTTCGGATGCAACGCTCTGTTCGCGAGCAGACACACTTGGTGTGGACGAACAAACATTGCATTTCGATTGCTCGTTGAGCTGCTTCCTTGCTTTCCGCTCTCATTGGAAAGCTGATGTACAAAATGCCATTCAGTATAGAATGGACTAACGAATCACCCATTAAATACATCAATTAAGAGGAAGAATATCCTATTTCTGGGATCACACTAATAAAGATGATAAATCCCGAACGAAAAATAAGAAAATATTTTTGGAAAAATCGGAAAAATTATGCGAAGTGATGGGATAGAAACAGAGATAATGTAGAAGCGAGGCTTTCATCGTGGATATTTTTATTTTTTTTTTTTTTTTTGAAAATTTAGACAAAATTATGTAGGGTTCTGCACGAATAAGAATTTCGTCTTCATCAAAATTCATTTTGCACATTCACGAACGTTTTTACTAATGTTCGAAGAACATTAGTATTAAAATCGATTCGGCCAAAAATTCATATTTCTTTATATATATATATATATATCATCAAAAAATTTCAGTGAGATAATCTCGGGAACGCGCCATCCCATTGAGCTGAAACTTTCAGGATACATTGGTGTATATGCAGAATAGGTCCACGTCTCTTTAAATGTCAGTTATTGTTAACCTTTTGGCGCCGGCGGCCATTTAAGTGATATTTTTAATATACCTATTATTTCGTGCACAAATAATTTTCGCAAAAATAAAGTTAACGAAATAAATTTCTAACGTGTTTTACATATGAATCGGATAATGCTTTGGAATTTTTTAACCCTATGTGTGCGCTGGGTGCCTAAAAAGAGGACGGGAAAATTTAAAAATTTTTAAATTTCGATAACTTTTGACAGAGCTATTCAACCATTACGAAATTTTCAGGACATATTAATATTATTTAGTTGTAGATTTGTGTAGCTTTAAATTAGCGTGCTGGCAACCCTGTAGCTAGGGCAGGCAACGAAAGTGAAAACCTCCAAATCATCGTCTCTCTTGAAAAAATGCCGTTTCTTCAAAAAAAAGCCACTCATATATAAATCTTGTGCTTTGTTTACATAACCAAAAAAAAAAAAAAAGATATGGTATAACGGGCACGCCTGGTAACCCTTGCCCAATTTACCTATATTTTTAGCATCAAAAACTTCTGTTCACGGAAACTCACGATCCGATGAACAGAATGAATTGAAATTTGCAGAATGTATTGGTCTTAAATAGGACCAGGTCTGATAAAAGTGATTTTGAAATGCGGGCGATTCTGTGCCAGTGGTGCCATCTTGAAAAACCACTAAAAAAGATAACTGTTTTTAGCCCTATAAATTCTGATTGAATCGTTCGATTTTGACGAAACTCACACAATTGCTGGACCTTACTTTAGGCCACGTTTGGTAGAAATTTGGTTGAAAAATTCGGTTGGAGCTGCCAGCTATGATAATTTTGGTGCCTTCATTTTGAAAAAAAAAATTTGGAAGTGAAAACATTCAAACCATCGAATATTCAAAAAAATGTCTGTTTCTTACAATAAAATCAATCTGTATATAAATCTTTTGTTATATCTACACGTTCAAAATAAAACTTTGGAAATTTCATGTCGGACAAGAACGGTAACCCTCTCCCAGTTAACCTATATTTTTAGCATCAAAAACTTCTGTTCTCGGAAACTCACGAACCAATAATCAGATACAGCTAAAATTTACAGAATGCATTGGACTTAAGTAAGACCAGATTTGATAGAAGCGATTTTGAATTGTGGGCAAGTCTGTGCCAGTGGTGCCATCTTGAAAAATTACAAAGAAAAAAAACTGCTTTTTGCCCTATGAAATGTGAATAAGTAACCAGATTTTCATGAAATTGGCACAGTAGCTAAACCTAACTCTAATCTCTGTTTGGTGGAAATTTGGTTGAAAAATTTGATTAGTGCTGCCAGCTATGGTAATTTTTGTGTCTTTGGTTTTGAAAATTCGCTCAGGAAAATAAAACTTTTTGCACTATAACTTCCAGTGCAGTCATGAAATCAATACGAATTTCATACAATTAATGAAACCTGTCATAAACATTATTCAGGCCAAATTTGGTTGAAAAGCCACAATAGGGTTGCCAGCTATTGTTGGTTTTGTGTTTAATTGCAATATCTTTATTAAGCGGTTTTATCGTAGAATTTTCAAATGGTAATGATATTGTAGTGACAATAAACAGCAAATATTAAGCTTTCGATCATTTGAAAAAACTCGCTGCAGGTAACCCTAAATTTCTTTATACTCCTATAACTTCGAATGTCATTAAACAACGTGAAGCAGATTTGATATATTTTTGGCTTTGATACTGGCGAAAGGTTGCCAGCACGAGTCGGTTGTGCTACTTTTGTATCAATAAATGCTTACAGTTAGTATACATACCGGAAACATTTACAATGAAAATAAATAACCGATGTTACAATTCGCAAAGTTCTGCAATTTTTTTTGGATCGCAGCCCCAAACACCAACTTCAGTTACAGTGCTGCAGGCACTGAGCATTTTCTTCATTGATGTTATATGAGATGCTGCTTTCAAAATTATGTGAAATAAGCAACTGATAACGAATATAATTAACCCGTGTTTTGCTCTCATAAACGTTGAAATTCATGCCAGTGGTAATATCTGAAACATTCCACCATATGAGTTATAATGCATTCTTGAGACGAAAGTAACACGTGGCATTTGAAACAGTTTGGCCGTAATAAGCAGCTTATGTGGTGGAATATGCACTCAAAACCTGCTCGATTCTTCTACTGTTCTTCGAACATTAGTGTTTCTAGCGGTTCAGGTGCGCTAGAGTTTTTTTTAGATGTACTGATATAAAAATTCTGATCGGAAAGCAAAAAAGCAGTGCGCCTACAAAACGCGCGCATGGAAGTAAATGTCTACACTAAAAGTGCTAGAACGCAAGATACTTTTCTTATTGCGTACTTGATGTGGACGTTGCGGATGGAGAGCGCGTACATTGTTCGCGTTCAGCTCTTGTACAAGCACCGACGACGTCAAATCTCAGCGCGAGCTGTGTGCGTGCTCTGGTGGAGCCTTAAGAGGAAATAGTTTTCCCCTCATGTATAAATGCCCGGCTCTCGCTGGAAGAAGGAGACTTCTAAGCTCATGCGGAAGGGCTGGATGATTCCCTTCCGGTCCAACGACTCAGGTTCACTCTTTCTTCAATAATGGTTTTGCACAACGCAATGCAGTATCACAATGAGCTCTCGTGTGAATAAACTGTGCCATTTCTGGAGTTTAATGGACAAAAGCAGCCGCAAAGCCTAACCTTCTACTATTTTTTAGGTAGTTCACTGTAATGTCTGAGACTAATATAGTTGCTTGTTTTACAATTTTGGCAGTTACTGTGTAAATACATAAAATTGAGTTCCGCGCTACTAAGAAGTAGAATTTTTCAAAGGCTTGATCCCGATAGAAATATAAAAAGAGTTTTGGATGAATCTTCTCTTTGGCTTTAACAGTGAAGTGTCAGACTTTGTCGTAATCGATACAAGGTTATAATCGCTCTGGATGCACTAAATCCGCAACTACCAATAAAATAGTAAAAAAATTCACAATGCCGTTTTAAATGACTAAAGTGCTAGCCGTTGCAGTGAACCGGAGCAAATAAAAACTGTTCCGTTCGCGAAAAAAGTCATGGTGATAGTTTCTTGGGATTTTCGAGGCATGTTACTCCTAAACTACTTAAAATAAGGCAAAACCATTACTGAGCAATGTTCGGCTTCACTACTGGACCAATTGGAAAATGTGATTAAGCTCAAAAAAAATAGGTTCTCTTTTACTACGATAACGCTTTTGGATACACATCTGAAATAAATATATATATTTTCAGAGTATTTCCACATGCTCCATGTTCGCCAGATTTTGTTGTTGGCGTCTACTACTTACTTATTTACTTGAAAAATGCCTCTTAATGCCTCTTACAATCACGGAAAAACACAGCTTAATTCTCATTTTGTAGAACTGGACAATCAATACTATGTGACGGATATTCAAACAATGAAAAACCGGTTGGATTAGTTTATAACGTGTCAAGGGGCTACGCTGGAAAATAGAAAAAAAGCCGCTTACGAAAAAAACAGTCTTCCTTTGTTAGACCGGCAACTCATGTTCTTTATGTTGCAATTTTGATGCATTTATGGCATATTTTGAAGCACGAGATTTCGATGCATAAGTGTCTACTAAAATTCTATTAGCAAGTAAACGACTTGGTTTCATTAAGCGACGCGCCAGGGAGTTTCATAGCATTTGGGTTACAAAATCTCTATACACCGCGCTCGTTCGCCCGCTTCTTGAGTATGCTTGCATTATCTGGAACCCAGCTTTCGAAATTCACAGTCAGAGATTTGAATCTATTCAAAAGCAATTCTTGCTATCCGCTCTTAGAAGTCTTTACCATCCTTGTGATTTTAGCAATTTACCGTCATATGAATTTCGCTTTAGACTTCTAAACTTATCACCTCTTGCATCCAGATGATTAATGTTATCCGCCTGCTTCAGTTTCGATGTGATTAGAGACGCTGTTAATGTCGACTATATACAGGAAAGATTTGTGCTTAATCAGCCTGTGAAAGTCACTAGATCCCGACGAATGCTACTTGAATATAAGCATAGCACCGCATATGCTGATAATGAGCCAATAAACAGGTGCTGCAAAATATTCAACACTATGAGCAAACACTTTTCTCCCATGATATTCAAAGCGTCCTTTAAAAACAGAGTTACCAAGGCTCTCTTGTCCTATCCTCTCTAGTCTACCGGCCTAGTATATCCTCTTATGACTTAGGACTAATTATTTTTATAATTGATTAATCAATTATTTAATTTTATTTTGCGTGTTTAATATTGCTATCTGCATGTGATTTAGCTATTATGTATGTATTTATTGAATGTTTATTTATTTGTGTTGTATTTATTTGTATTTGGTACCTTTTTTAAATCTGTTTTTAAATCTGTGGTTAAATTTGTTTAGTTTTTTTTTATTTCTATATTAATTTCATTTATATGTAATATTATTAAATCTTTGGGTGGTGAAATAAATAAATAAAGAGTCCACTAAAATTCTTAACTTATCTAGCCGATAAGTGTATGAACTCAGCAAAATCTCACAGTGCTTCGCGGGGCCCAAGCAAATGACAGCCATGAAAAAATGTGAGTGAAGGTTTCTCAGCAAAATTATCTTTATTGTGGTATCAGAATTTCAATGTGAAAAGTCCGGAAAGAAATCGAATGAATTTTATTCAAAATAATAGGTCATGAAATTTTTTTTTTTTTTTTGAATATTCGTTTCAATTATTTTATTGTATGTTATGGCATTTGAGTTTTCACCATCAAAATTTACACAGGTATGAAATTTATGAAGGGCCAATTGTTCGAAAAACTTTGAAGTCATACGGGAGATAAAGGTTAAATTCTCTTCGCATGAATGACCAAATATACGTATTTTAAAAATTTAGCTAACAGGTGTTATAATGTCCTCATGTAATTGTTAAAAAAAGTAGCTTATATCCAAGCTAAGACATTCGTTTTCTTATCTTCATTCTAGCAGGCATATTTTGAATCTATTTTTGTACCAAATATTGAATTCTGGATGTTTCGAGTTTTTTTTTTGAAATTCTATAAATTTAAAAACTTTGCTCGAGTCCAAGGCTCATTCAAAACATCCAAAGAAATAGTTTTGAAACAATTCATAGCAGAACATTAGTCAAATTTTCATCTCTTTGTGGCAATATCTTTAACTGCATAACATAATTTTTTGAAATTTTTCGATAAAATTTCGAATTATCAAAATACCTAAAATGACTTCATTACTGCAAGAAGAGCATTTAAATTTGGTGTGAAGTGTTTTCATATATTGGGTAGGTAATTAGCTATGTCGTTCTCTGACAATTCAAAGCAACAAATGGTTTCCAAATTTTTAAAAAATTTTCGCCCTGAGAAAAGAAATCAGCCCTTTATATCCTTATATTGATACCAAAATTGGAAGTTCACGGATAATTTTGGATACCTTGGTAGTCATAAAAATAAAATAGTTAACGCACTTACTGCAAAAACGTCAGACTCTACCAACAGCAGGCCTATCCTCAAACATTTTGGCAATGAGAATTGCCGAAAAGGATAATTTACTAAAACCTCATGAACCGAAGAGAACTTTCTTATTTGAAATTTTTTATACCAATATTTCTGGAATGAAAAATCTCTGCAACTTTCAGACCAATCGCGCCTTGTTGTCACGCAAAATTTAAAGATGGCAATGTGGAAGCTCTAATGAAGGTGATCTACCTGAATATTGACGTAACTGAAGAATCAATAGCAGCATAAGAAAGAGAGTTTATCGTTTTTGCGCATCCTTGCCACTGTAAAAGAAAATAAGTTCTTCGAACACACTAATAATAAGCCAAAAAGGCCATTTCATTAGGTTTGTGAAGAAAAAAGTAGGTCTGGGGCTGTCTGAAACAACATAAAAATATATGTATATTTTCTCCTAATTATTTTGATACAATATTGGGCTTTTGGGCTACCTATCTTAAAATGAACGATTTTATTTCTATTTCGTATATATTTTGTGTTGTTTTATGGTTTCGCTGTTTCAATGTCATAGAGCATGATGCAAATACATTTACTATATGTCCTCATTAAGGCCCAATTACGCAATTCCGGTCTGCTGATTAATTTGGGTTAAAATAAACCTCAAACAAACTGTATTTACAGTACATTGTGCCGGGTTTTGACATTATAAAGCTGTCTGATTTTGATAAATCCAATGGAAATCATGTGCTGTTGTGAATTATTTACTTGCTGAATTTATTCTACCACTACCGGAATTTCATCCACGAGGTTGAAAGCTCGTTGGAATGTAGTGTGATTCGAAATTTGTTTCAATAAAGTGGAAACTATCAAAAATTATCCGAAAAGAAAAATGTCCAATTCATAAAAAGAAAAGGCGTTAATAGATCTCTGCTTACTAATGATGTCGAATTACGCGGTGTACAAAAAACGAATATATGTAGCAGAAAATGAACCTCCAGCTTATGGAATCTGCCGTTAATGTTTGGGGGATTTAATCTAAATATTTTTTAAAACAACGAATTGTCAGTGTGACGCTACAACTTCCAGGTTGTGAGCCTTTAGATGAACTGCTCTCATTCAGCTCATTAAACTTATTCAGATGACCAGCTAATTTATTCTACTCCATTTGTCGGTACATATCGATTCACCTTTTAAATATGTTTTTATGGATACATTACCATCGTTCGAACAATGCTTGTAGACAACAGATTAATTATCTCGAATATCTTATTTTTCATTAAGCCAAACTATATTTGGCTCGCCATCGCCTTTTGTCTCATTTGGCTCAGATGATATCTTTTGATAGCTTTTCTTTCTTAAGTGTCCCGATTGCTCTATAATTGATTTAAGGGCCGATAACTCTTATTCGTTAGCCTGTAGATTCTAATTTCTTATCCATGCTCTTGGCAATGCATTTCGGCAGAATATGTTAATGAGCGGATTTCGTCCTTGATGTTGTTTTACTTTGTTAGTTACTATTTTGTCTAATATCTAGACTAAACAGTGTCTTTAGGTTTTGAAAATTCTTTGTTGCTTTCAATTTGTGATTGCGTACTTTCAGCGATAAATGAAATTTTCATTGCCGTTGCTATGACTCAAGTCTTAATTTCTTTAATGTCTAGACGAACATCTGTGTGCCTACACATTTGAGTTTTATACAAATTTCCTTGCTGCAAAATTTCATCATCGTCTGCACGTGTCTTCAGCAGTTTCGTAATTTGAAAAGAACTTAACGGATATATAAAGAGCAATACAAAAAATCATACTGCCACAAATCATTTGTCATTCATAATTCGAATATTTTCTCATACAAGGGCTCCAATCAGGCAACGACTAATTTCCAACTACATTTCAATATTTTGTGGCATTAAATACATGTTTCCTAAAATTTTGGTTGTACCTACCGACTTTCATCTCTTTCCCATATATTCGAGCAATTTATCATGAAAATGATAAATGCATATTAAGTCACTTAAATTCGCTCAAATTTTCACTTTAACAATTCAAATATTTGGACAATATATTCCGGCGATATTATAGATCCCAAATTCAAATGCATAGCTTTCCCCGATCATAACATACACTCATCCTTCAGCACAGTAAAGTGTAGGCTAAAGCCGAAAACTTCACTACATACATTGCAGAAATACGCTGATGCTTGCACAAATATCGATGTATGCTATCGTTGTTTTAGTGTCGAAGAGCCTATATCCTCCCTTATAATAGACCAACGATATGAAAAAGAACACAAACGGAGGCAAGTTGAGTTCGACTTCGCTCAGGAAGCCTATGGAAAATGCTAAAATGAAATACGTTCCTGTGAAGCATGATTCGCTTGGAGAGCAATATGTTGCCCTAAACGACGAATTCCTCCTGTTTTTACCAGCATCGCGATTGCTTTTATTATCATATCGAGTAAACTGAACGCAGCTAAACTGGCGCCCGCAGATCAAAATCGATGTTTGCTTTCAATTTTCAAACTCTCATTGCTGCTAGTTGCAATGGAGTAATGGTGATTTTCGTTAAAATGAGTTTACGTTTATATGTGCATGTATTAGGATGGTGCGTCAAAATCAAAAAGAAAAATGTGTTTTAGACCACAGACCCCACCAAGTGTAATACTGTTGATTTCGATGGCATTCCATTGACATTTGTGTTTCTGTAAATAATTTCTATAATACGTTCATGATTGCAATACACACAAAATACCTACATATCTACTCTACTGCTCTACTCAATACTCACGGCACAACCAAAGCACACTATTTACTATTCTACTGCTTGTGATCTACTCGCTACTGGTGAAGCATGAAACGCTTGAAAAATAGAGGACGTGAAAGGATAGTGACAGGGAAAGCTTAGAAAAGAAACACCAAATTTAGTTCCAACATTGTATAATTACTTTAACATAGTCATAGATAAATAAATAAATAAAATAAATAACAGGGAAGCTTAAACAATTTGAAAGCATAATGTCGCAGTCCGTCTTTCATTTGCGTTATATTTTATCTGTCTTTACGTATGAATGAAATAGAACTAGAAGCGAGAGGAGAATTGGCATTGCGTAAAAATGACTGACAATTTCGATGGATTTTCAAGTAAAGTCGCGACTTGCAAGCAAGTTCATGTTTCCTGTCAAGGCAAAGCGTAAATTTCGTCAAAGTCATTTGTAAAACAGAGAAATCCAAATCGTCGGCCATTTTTCAAGCGTTTTATGGCTCCCAACACCCCATTCATTCATTGCTCTTTCCATATTCTGTCTAGATGTATATTCTCATAGAGAGAGTTAATGCGACTTCTTGGCCTTATGTTTTTTGAATTTTTTGTTTGATTTGGACTCACGTGCGCGCTTTGCTTCAATGACATCATCACCAATCAACTCTTCCTCATCATCGTCGTCATCATCGTCGTCGTCATCATCATCGTCATCATCGACGCCCAAAGCACTCTCTAGACCGACATCGTCGTCATCATCATCATCATCTTCGTCGTCCTCATCGTCAGAACTTGAGGTAGCAGCAGCTGCTACTGGTGCCGCGGGTTGCACCTTCTGGGCAGTAGCTGCCGCTGCATCTGGGTTCTTATTCAAGTTGGCCAGGTCAACCTTGGTATCGATGGCTCCATTCTCTTCGTCGTATAAAAGAGTTTGCTCACCTTCATTGACATAGTCGACATTCTGCGTGGCAGCAGCTTCGATAGCTTCACCAGCGCCAGCACTCTGTTCCGCCGGAGCTGCTGCAGCCTGAGCGGCAGGTTCTGGGGCAACGGAGGCAGCTTGAACTGGGGTGGCTGGTGATGCTGCAGCTGGTTTCTCGTCATCATCGTCGTCATCATCATCATCTGAAAAAGAAGTTGAATTTTGATCATATATTCTTTCGAAAAGATGTATTACACTTACCATCGACAAGTTCATCTAAGATCCGAACAATGGAATAGTCTTCTTCACTGTCATCTTCATCATCGTCACCATCGTCTGGAAAACAAATGACATTGAATTATTCGATTTATTGCTGGTGAACTACGTGAGCTTTGTCAATGATGAATTTTTCTTTAAGACCTGTTGCATTAAAATATTAACATCTCAACACATAGAATGATTTTAAATAAATTGTAATATACTTTGAACTTTCTCATACCACTCAAGCTGATTTGAATTAGGTATGTATTCCGTGCTCTAAAAACAAAGTCTTCTTATGTCAATTGGTTTTTTGACGAGCTCAATTTTTCACTCTCAATGGCTTATCTTTGGAAATAAGGAACTTAGGAGCCTCGATTATTTCCGGACTTTAGGCAACAGCCTGAAATATCAAGTTTTGACTATTCCCATATAACAGGGACTGTGAAAAGGAGCAATTTGGTAGCTACTTGAAGAAGGATCAAAATAAAAATTCATTCTGCTACTCCAAGCTACAATCAATTCAACACTCTATGTAAGCATAATTTCACATGTCAAATTATTGTTACCGCCCCGCAGATAGCTCCTTAAGATCGCCGTCTAGCACGATCTATACTGCGACTAACAAAAAATTTGGACTTTTAATAAACAAGGCATTTCTAACCCTCAAAAAGTAATTGGTCTTCTCTTCTCAACATGGTGACGTACAAGAATGTCATCCAAGTAGCAATTATAGATGTCTTAATGTGGTTACTATTCTAGGCCACTATCCAATAGTATTGACCGCGATGTACTGTATCAACTACTTTTTCATTAAATACACTAAATAAATAGTCGAGCAATATAGAACAATCAAAAACGTGCACAGGACTTTGAAAAGGAAGGAGCAAACACCCAAATTCGGCACGCATTTTTCTTTATTTACAGTGAGCTACTGTGTAGACTCAGCAAAGGTTTAGTGTGGGTTAGAGAGCAGCAAGGGGGCCCGGTAGCTCTGCTCGCTAAGGCGTCAGGCCGAAAAGCGGCGTGCCACGGGGCCTGCGGGTTCTCATCCCGCCAGTGCCATGGCTGTAAGTGTGAATGCGTGTGATTGTCTATGAGGGTGGAAAATGGGCCCAAACTGGTGGCCTAATGCTGGCCGCGTTCCCGGCAGCCCTCTTCACTAACCTAACCTAACCTAGAGAGCAGCAACAAATTGTCAAGAGTGGCTTAGCAAAAGAGAGGGTGATTGCGTCTCCGTCTATACATGCCACTGCATGCAATTCTTATTTAGAATCCAAAAAATTAACCAGATCTTGCGAAGTCTATCGAGTCTCCGCTTTTTTTCATTGTCAGAAATTCACTCCAAAGAATGACCAGATAGTGGAGACTTGTCAAAATTTAGCTTCACGGTTAAGTGAGTACCAGCTTTTATATGGGAATACAATCATTATGAGAGGCAATAGCACATTGATTGTACTAAGGTTGTACGTTGATGCCTACAATTAAGTTTAAATCGACGGCCAACATTAGGACAGTGCCTATTAATTTGAATAGACAACACCGTATTGTGCACTACAATACTACCATTCTTAATTATACCCATGAAGACAAATTTTCTTAATGGTAAAATAGCATACCTACCTTCATATAGGACAGTGCCTATTAATTTGAATAGACAACACCGTATTGTGCACCACAATACTACCATTCTTAATTATACCCATGGAGACAAATTTTCTTAATGGTAAAATAGCATACCTACCTTCATATGACTTTTATAGCCCATTGACCCGGGTCCAGGTGGAGTGTGCGCCTTCATCACACTACTCCTAATCAAGCGCTGCATCCAGAATTTATTGGAAGCCAACTTGTCTAACAATTCTATAGCAGATAGCTTATAAACCACAGCCCATCGGGGGCTCCCACTAAGGGGGCCTCTCCCAGTGGCAGGATCTAACTACTAAGTAGTTAGGGGCTACACCTGCCCCCGCAATATCGTTACTAGCTCAATTAGGTCGTTCAGTCCTAAAGGTTTTTCTTACGGTTTGAAGCTGACATCTTTATTGAATGAAAGATATAACAACCTAAACTTCATACAAATGTACACTGGAGTACCTTCCCATGGTAATACTTTAAGGCCAGGTCCTAATGTATCACGTTTTTCCTCAAAATATATAATGTTTAAACATATTTGAAACATACATGCTTTAAGAATTTACCAGTGAGGGTTTACTTGATGTAGATATTGCTGCAACTAGCGCTTATTTCCCCTCACTGGGGAAAGCAATAGCACAAAAAATCTCTAGATCATCTGTGTATAGAACAGAGTCTGAAATTCTGCTAAGTAATAGGGGACCACGGATGGAAGCTTGTGGCACGCCCGAAGATGGATGAAATGGAGTATATGAAGAAGATAGTCCACTAGCAAAAACACGAAAGCTCGGAAAAAAGGTTACCGCAAACATCAAAATATCTTAAATTTTCCAGTAACACTAACTATCCAGACCCACCCTAAAGAAACTAGCTAGTCCTAAAAAAAGTGAAGGGTCGGGTAATTGATCATTCATCCCTACAGAAATCCAAGAAAGTGTTGGGAAAATATAATCTATAACAGTGTGCTATGAAGATATAGTCACCGGGGAGCTTAATGAGAAGACAACTTGCGATTCCTAGGTTTGAGTTGAGTTATTACAGCCATAAGGCTTCTTTCTTTTTGCATCTCGATCTATAGCTGGTTAGAGTGGGCAGCATTGAAAACAACAACAAACCTGCCTCAGTTGTTCTCATTTTTAGTACTGACTACAATAGCCTGCTATTGCTCGAGACGCAAAAAATGCACCTATTGATGATGATGAATATTTGTTCAGGCAAAGACTAATTCAAAATCTTGAATTACACGCTTACACGCAAGAATCAAAATAACGAATAAATCTGTCTCATCAATATTATTAATAATTATAATTTAAGTTAATTCATATTATGCTGATTCAGTTTTACTTAAATTGATAGATTACTAGCAGACTTCAGACAAAATGTTTTTTTTTGTTTACTGTGCATTGCATCTTAGAATACCACGAATTTCCTACAATACCTAACTAATAGTATTCAGTTTTTCAACGAGCTTTTGCTACTTTTATGGAACATCAATACCTTTCACAAAGTACTCTTTCCTAAAGTGAAAGCCCCATTCAAAACAAAAATACGCAAATGACTATCTTCTTGTCCATATTGCGCTTGTGTGTTTCCGTATCTCATGAGTATCTGATCATGGATCAGATACTCATTACCAAATTTGAACATGTTCATCTAACTGGCTTTGACGATGCACTACAATGCTGCTTCGCTTTCAGATACGGTAAGCGAAATTCATGGAATGCATTAAGTTGCACACCGGAGTAACTCGCAACGAGATACTAAAGGCTGTACAATGGATATTACTATCATTTCCTAAGGGTTCTTTGTACAGCATCCGGGTACTTGATAGATATGAACTGGAAAAGTATGCCCTTGGCGATAAATGAAACCGAGAAGGTATTTCATTCCAAACTTGTTTGCTCGTAAAATTTCACTTTTGAATTGTGGAACCGGACTATTTGGCGATTGTAAAAGTGACGAAATGCACATTGGAAAGTGGATGAAGCTGAGAGTTGGTTTTATTCATGTAAGTATGTATTTTATTTGTACAAAAACGTACACTGTATTGAACTCGTGTAAATGCTCAAAAGCACTCTTATTTGTTGACGGATATGTTTTCTGTGCATGCAGCATAGATTCGATGATAAGATTCGATGTGATTTCAGTACAATAGTCAATATCTGATAAGAATATGTGCGTTTTTTTGCAATTTAGCAGCGCACGTTAGCGTAGGGTTGCAAAAAAACAATCCTAAGCAGTAAAATTGCGTTGTTGCTGTATGTTGTGGCCTTTGCTGAGCTTTTGCTTAGGTTGGTTGTTAAATTATAGGCACACATAGAAAAAACCTGTATGAAATCTTATCTAGGTTTTAATCGAAATCAGACATGAAACTTGCATATGAAATAATCTACAATGTAATTTGCATTGAAACACAGTCTGCCCACTACAAGATTTTATGTAAAATAATTGACAATTAAGGAGAGCTAAATCAATTCATTCAATTGAAACTTCCGGTTGCACAATAGTCAACAACAGGGGTACAAACGTTTAGAACACTCTTACTGTTATCAGCACACTCTACATAAAAGCCCATACACATCCGCCGCTTGACATTTTCTACTTCAGTGACGCGACATGAGCACGATTTTGTTGTTGTATTCAATATACTTAACAAAATTTGATCTGCTCGGGTGTGCGAAAAAACGCACCTAATATTGAGAATGATATCAAAAATTATTTTATATTGTTGACATAAGTTTACGAAACCTCAAAGAGTTGTGTTGTGTATATAAAGCACACTTTATGGATCTCGTCCTTGTTTATTAAACTCATTGAGCTATGAAAACTAAATCTAACTGGGAAAAGTCCATTGATAGGAAGTATTTTAAAACACATTTGGTGCTTTGTTTGTTGGTTAGATTTTTCAAAATTTTACAGATGTCAATAAATCATGCCGTTCAATATTGTTACTAATCATACAACTGATTCGAGCTTATCTAAAGTTAGTCGTTTATTTAATTAGCCGAATTATATCCTCAACAGATAAATCGTTACTTCCCTTTACTTTAAGATATTTAAAGTTAATTAGCTTTTTAAGCGTTGGGTTGATGAAAACTAAGCTTTTCTATCTAACTAAACATATCCATCTATTTGCCAACATTATACACTTATATTTCTGCCAACAACAAAACAAATAGATTAATATTAACCGAACAATTTAAACACCAAACAACCAAATAATTTATGAGAGCTTATAATTAATCATTCGTAATAAATATCAGACTCCTTTTATACATTTTCAGCAAGCAGTCTATTGGAAACTATCTACATCATAAATAGTTTCAGTAAAAACTTTCTTCAACTCACCATCATCATCGTCATCATCATCGTAATCACCAAGTCCTAGTCCATCGTCGTCATCATCATCGTCGTCGTCGTCCTCATCATCGTTTACTACAGGCGGAGTAGCTTGAGCCTGTCTTCCGGTTGCAACATCAGCTCGGGCTTTATCCACAAGCTCGTGGTTTTCTACTAGCTGAATAGGTGATGATTGACACTCGAGAGCCAGGCAACATAACGCCAACAATAAGACGAGTTTCATTTTCAGGCTTTTCTGTAAACAATTCGAAAAGAGAAAATAAGAGAAATGCACACAAATCAGGCTTGCTTATTAAAAGAGAGCAACAAAAGCATCGTAAGTGACCGATATTTCCGTGTCAATACAAACCAAACCACATCACACCAGCAACAACAACAACAACAAAATCAGTCACACATTCCATTACCAATATGACCCAGTTTTCATTCATGCAAGTTAAGTGGTATGGTAAATGACGCTGCATGGCTACCAGCCAGCACCATTGGTATTCATTCGGCAACGTACCGCAAGAAAGCGCAATCGAAACAGGTTAGGCGGTACCAAGACGTGGTAATGAACTTGATCATGTTCGAGTGTCGCGTTGCCATCTCGGCGGAACCAACAACCATAATAACCGCCGGTGAAATGGCAGGTTAGACGCTTTATTCCATTGGAGAAAATCCAGGTGAGCGATCTTTTATGGAATTTGCATGTCAATGAACCATAGTGGCAACCTAGAGTCTATCTCCGAGCCCCATCATAACACTGAACAAATTACTTGTTGGTGGAAAGCAGGTGGACAGGTATTCAAAGTCGTTTAGTGTGGAAGCTCCAGGGCTGATTCTAAATTAGATTGGAAAATTTCGATTTCAGATAAATTTACAGTCAGAGTCGAAGGTACTGGTCTGTTTGATGTTACTTATTCCAATTTTAATTGCACTAATATATTTGGCTAACAGATGGCAGCCCTGTATTTTCAAGAAATACTTGATTAGTTTTTGCCATTTTCACTAACATCTATTTAGAATCGATCGTTTTGTTCAACTGCAATCCCGTCCCTAGCTAGCCAACAGTGAGTAGGTCGCACACCGATACCGTTGCTCATTACACAGATTATACAATGCATAATAACTACATTTTGTAGTGTACTGGACTATGAAACAGTTAAGTAGATACTCGTTAGGAAAAAATGGAATCGCACTTGCAGCCATACACGTACTAATCAGTTCACTAGATATCGTCCTAAACTCATATCTGTGCAGCAACAATGTCTTTGAAACTGTAGTACGATAGCCACGCCAAAGACTGAACGCATTGTTGTAAGATGGTAACGTTGCTATGATGTTAATCCCACTGCGAATGGAGATGTTAATTAACTCCAGGGACTAATCCGCGATTAGCGAAATAGCTATCTTCCACGCGAATGTACAGATTTAATCGTTTCACGGATTACGCTAAACATGGCAATATAGAGCAGAGTATGTGCTGGTTACGTGTAAAGGTGGTATCCATTGCTTTGCGTACTTCAAGTTTTATTGCCATTTGATAATTAAAACCCAGTGATTTATTGAAGATTTTTCGGTGGCAGGCAATGCTTTGCTGCTTTGAATGTTTGAAGTTAATTAGGTTTTTGCCTTTACAATGCTCATGATGAATTCGAATTTGAAAGAGCAAGGTTGATGATTGGTGTAAAAGACATGATTAGTCTTCGCAGAAATAAGGTAAGTAATGTATCTAATTGACAATTTAGAATATTTTCCATTTGCGAAGAGAATATCTGGTTTTGCTTCTTTCCTTCATTATTCGCATACTAAGGAAGAAATAAGCATAATATAATACTAACACGCAATGATTAATGCGACGAAAAAAAAAATGAAGGCAGGATTTCCAAGTCTATACAAGAAAATTACTGTAAAGTGAAGTCGTCCTCTTGTTAGTTCTAAAGTTGATTTTTGTATAAATTTTATTGATTGGAAACCGATGCATCTGTTTTATCAACTGCTATTTAGAAGATAGAAGCATTAAAAGACGCTATTCGAGATCTTCCTGACAAACTGGTAGTAGCTGGTAACTTCAATGCAAGAGCTGTTGAGTGGGAAATGGCGACTCAAAACACAAGAGAGAGATTAATTATGGGAATGGCGTCCAGGCTGACTATGATTGTGGTGAACAGCGGCTGGAAACCTACAACTACACCGACAACCAACGGTAGACTAGGCTTCGGCGAGTGCATTCCCAATATAACTCTTGTTTCGGAGATGATTTCCGTGATGGAAAGGGACTAGAGAGTGATGGAAGAGTACACTGGAAGTGAGTACAACTATATCTCCTTTCTGGTTGATGGAGAAAACTCCGGTCCCTTGGAACTCTAGATGGAAAATACTCAGGTAGAATATTTCGAAAATGCTCATAATGAAGCTGTTAGAGTCACCTAACAAAAGCTTTGCTGAAAAGGTCAGCGCAGGCCAAGCAGTGGTAGCAAAGAGCCCCGGGAGGTAGTTACGATGGTAATTTCCTCTATGGGCGAAATTTAGCGAGGGTGCGATGCGTCGATACCACTTTCAAAGTCACTACCAGGCAAACAGAAGGCTTATAGGTGAACTGAGGAGGTAGCGGTTCTAAGGCGAAAAGCTCCACCGTGTAGGCCCAAGACACAGGGGTCTATTGGACGACCAAAAGTGGTACGACTTGCAGCGACCCACAAAAAAGCAAAAAACAACTGGGAGTAGCTATAAAGCGGAGGAAAAAGCAACTGTGGCAAACTCTATACAAAGAAGTGGACCGAGACCCATGGGGCCAAGGCTACAAAATAAAATCACCCATAGAAGCGGATGTCCTGAGAAATACTGTAAATTCGCTATTCCCAGCTCACGACGTGCGAGTAGAAAACGATGACACAGTCCGCCAGGAAGGTATACCTTTGTTCATTGAAAAAAAAAACTACACACTGCGAGCACCAAAATGAAGAACCGAAAAGTCCCAGCCCCGGACAACATTCCAGTAGAAGTTCTAAAACCAGCGGTGGACTGACACTCGTCAACACTATTAAGTATGTATCTAATTGCAAAGGGAAAGGGAGACCCTAACAGACCATTAGCGTACAGACTTATCTGCATGCTTAATACTGCGGGAAAACTTCAAAAAGGACTGCTGAAACCCCGGCTAAAGGAGGCTTTACGAAGAGCTGGTGACCTTTCAAAAAACCAACACGGATTTCGCAGCGGCCATTCAATAATAAGCGCTTTTACCTTGGCGAGATGGATAGACATATTGAATTCTCTTCAGCGACATTTTCTGGTAAAGGAATACTTGCTGCCAATGGTACGAGATTACTTGAAAGATCGCCATTTGATTTATGAAACAAATCAGGTTACTGTGTGGAAAATCATTACAGCTGGGTCCATTCTTGGACTAGAACTATTGAATATTGCTAATGATGATATTTGCGCCTGGAAGTGCCAGAAAAAGTGCTCTTGGTGGGTTATGCCAATGATGTAGCCGCTGTCATTATGTCTAGAAATTCTCAGCTCGCCCAACTTTAACTCAACCAAGTAATGAGAAGGGTCAGCGGCCGGATGGAAAACCGTGGTCTCCAGTTAGCGATCACAAAAGTTGAGATTGTCTTGTGTTTGGACAAAGGTTAGGTTAGGATAAGTTGAAGTGGCTGCCAATTTACAGAGGCCTGACGACCAACACAAAAAAGCACAAGAGGGGCCCGTTGTAATGCCGCAATAATAAGTGACTCTCTCCTACTCACTGAACTCAGGAAACCATCTAATTACTTTGACCATCTGGACTATCCCCTTTAAATTGACCAAGGACAGTTCGGTTAGATCTTAAAGAAAGGGTGCTCCAAGTGCTGCCAACCTTCTCCTTTCCAAAGCCAGGCACTGGCACATGACATGCACGACGGATTCTTCCTCGTCCTCAGACCCGCAACTCTGACAGAAATCGTTAAATTCTACGCCCAATCGTTGCGCATGCCACCCTTTGAGGCAGTGGCCCGTAAGAACGCCTACAGTGCAACACTTTTCAATCGCAATTTGACCGATTTCATCGGTATAGCTATTGAAAAGTCGCACAAGACCTCCGGCAGCAAGGTATCAAGCCTTGCTAGCTCATCGGCCTCACAGTTGCCCTGAAAACCCCTATGTCCAGGTTCCCCAATTAATTGAACAACCGAATGTCTCGATATCGCCCTAAGAGATGCACGGCATTCAACAACAATCATGGACACTGTACAAGGACCCGCAAGGGATTTAACAGTCGCTTGGCTATCTGTGAAAATACCAATAGCTGCGTTTTATTTTCATCCAGAGTGTAGTAGGTATCCTGCATGCATAATAAAACGATCCAGAGTAGCACGCGAGTTTTTTTCTGTCAGACAGCTGTCATTTCAAAATTTGAACTGTCATATAACCAACGCCGTTTTCAAATGTATGACTATTTATCCTGGTTGCCAGGGTGACATGGAAATTTGTGAAAATTCCAACTATTCCAGTTGACATGACTTTTCGAAATACGTTCCACAGAGAGCATGAGTACGAACTCTACTGAATTGACAAGTGTTCGTACTCTGGATGTTGTTGCTGTTTCGTGTGCAAATCGATATCCTGCACTACTCTGGATGTAAAATAAAACGCACCTAATGTTGACACCGAATTTTCGATTACACAAAAGCCAGTCAATTGCCTGAAAAATAGCCGCAACCTCCGCCTAAAAGACACTACAGTAGTCTGGTAGACGGAGAAGTAGCGTGAGATTCAGCTCATCTGAGTAAACACCACTCCCGACTCTATTGTTAAGCTTTGAGCCGTCCGTGTACATATGGATAAGCCCACGTTCGAGGTTGACACCATCACACCATTCATTCCCATGATTCATTCCTACCAGGAATGAGAGATGTAAACTCCAAATCCAGTAGGAAATGCAGAGCGATGTAATCAACACCCGCTGAAGCGGATAGTCCCTCGGCCAAAATCCTTGCATGACCGAACTCTGTTTCATTCCATGCTGATTCAGTCTCACAGCAATGAAATTTGCTTGCTGTGAAATCGGTAGATTGACTGGCAACCAATGAAACAGCACAAAAAGTGCCTTAGTAAGGGTGGAGCAGAGCGCTCCAGTTACAAGTAGTGATTTGTACAAAAATGCACAAAAAAATAATGCACAATAAATAAACACTCTACTCCGATAAAGAATGTAAAATTCACACAATAAATAGCGGGTGAATGTACGTTGTACGTGTTCCACCATATCAATTATATGTTTATGTTGAGGAATCCAGACTGGACGGCAATACGCAAGGGCACTACAAACTAAGAAATTAAGCAGATGTACACAAGTAGACAAGTTAGCAAAAAAGTGGCAAGTAATGGAGACAAAACCGGGCAAACGTGAAGCCTTGGATATAATGTATGCAACATGCAGATCGAACTTAAGCTTCGAATCAAAAATCACACTAAGGTATTTGAAGATTTCTGCAGAAAAAGATTAGGAAAATATTTCGATATGTTCAAAGCAAGTAAATTCGTGTCCTATCTAACCATCTTAAGTGCAAAGATAGTTTTGTATTTTTAGGCATACGTTTAGAGACGCAATAAACCTAAACATTTTGGTAAACAAAAGGCCTTAAACAAAAGGCAAGACGAATGAATAATAGAAGAAAGGCTATTGATACAGATAATGAAAAATAGAGGACCGAGACTTGAGCCCTGCAGAGCTCTGGATTGCAGGCAAAGAGAAGAAGAAGAGGAAAGCACATTTACGGTACAAGTACGACCTAAAACAAATAGGGACTTGCCGATAGAACGGAATCAGAAATACCGAAACACTCCAGCTTCGAGAGATGAAGGTTGTCATCAACAGAATCAAACGCTTGTCATAAATCGTAGTAAATAACACCAACATGTTTCTGTTGATCCAAAGCAGAGGTAACCAAGTCGTAGAAGGTTATAAGGTTGTATGTGGAAGATCTGCACTTGATGAATCATTTTGCTCAAGAGCATAAAAGAGAGTGAAGGAATGGAAAAACTTAATGTAAACAGCTCTTTCGAGTCATTTACCAAAACAAGAGAGAAGGGAAATTGACCGGTAGCTAGAAATGCAGCCTGTTTCACTTTAGTGAATTCCAACCTTAACAAATATAAGAGGATGCATTGCACTTGATCGCTGTTTTTGTATATGCTTGAAAAACCATCCATTTTTCTCTCTTTTCTCGGAGAAATCAAGAAATCCCAAACATGCATGAAGTTTCAGCCATTAAGAAAATTAGATCACAGTTTTTGGGGGAATGAAGCGTAATTATTACCAAGCGTAAAAAGCTTTAATTCCGTGAAGCGATTTCTAAAGGTAGAACTATAATGCAATTAAGTGAGCTTTAAGTAGCTTAAGTGACAGTACGGTTGCATAGAAATCAAGCGGCATACCCATAATGTACTTATCTGCCGTTTCGTTAAGTTTCGTTCAATTCGGGCCACTTAAGTGGCCTACGACTGGGACCGTACATCAATTAAGTAAATTTGAGAAGAGGTTTGCGTAACGACTACAACCAATAGAAGGCACGTAAAATATTTGAATATGTTTTCGTGGATCGTTTGGTATTTTTGTAGGAGGTAGAAGTAATGATCGTTCGTATGCGGTATTGTAGACGCAATAATAGATATGTGAAATATTTGAATATTTTAGGTCTGTTTGCGTACTTTCAGTCACTGAATTTTACTGAATTTTCCTGAATCATGTGGTGGGGGACATTCATGAAAATTACAAAAACGCTCACATTGCATTTCCTGAAAATTGACAAACAAAAGTGTCAGTTGTCGGTTTTCAGGAGAACAATAATGATAATAAAGTCATCCTAAGCGGTGATAAATTATCGTCACAAAAATATTCGTCCTTCATAATATTATAACATTAGGCCAAAAACCGTTTGACAGTTTTCAGTATTTTTAAGTAGCTCAGACCCTACTGAAAAAGGGGAAATTTTCCGTTTTCAGTAAAACGGAGTGCAAAAACGGCTTTATTGCAATTAATTGCAATTAATCGTAGTACGCGAACATACCTTTTATTGTTAAACGGCTCATTGACATTTTACAATATAGGAAGTAGTAATTAGATGTCTCGAATATGATTCTGCGTGACATTGTAAAAAGAATAACAGGTTGTTAAAATATTTTTTCGTCGATCACTTAAATGCTATTTTTACAGGAGGCAGGAATAATGAGTTTCAAACATAATTTCAAAGAGAAAACGCGTTGAACAACATACGAAATAATAAATTATATAGTAGTTTATTTACTTGTATCTTTAAATTACTTACTTTTAAAAATACAAGTACATAAACTACTTAAAATGCCGTCTCACAGCTGTTTTCATACAAAGAATAACCACACACCATGCTTCAGCTGTCCACTATTGAATATTAAACTTCAGCAGTAAAGACCTTGTTGATTAAATATATTCCGGTCGCATACCAATATTGCTCAAAAAACATTTCTTTCGTACACTTATTTGAATATAAGCACAAATTAAGAGCCTGCACCAAGCCCATCTTTATAGATCTAATAATCTACAGCAAAGTGCTGAGGCTCAGCTCAGCTACAATTTTCTACGATTTCTTGCAACAGAGCTAGCAGGCTATGAAGACAACTATATTTCAATTGCAGCAAAAATCTATTCAAATATATTGCGTAAACGCTCACATCAGTTCATCTCATATGCCTCCAAATTCAAATTCATATTCGCCACTCTGACGGCAGCTTCATGAACCTTCACCTAATTCTATTATGGGCAAATTAACCGATCGACTTCAATTGACTGAATTTTCGTTCAGTTTCAGCGCTCACTTAAGTTCACTTAATTGCATTATAGTTCTACCTTAAGTCTTTTTTAAATGTACTGAAGAGTAAAGAGAATTTTCCACACTGTTAGGCTGCTTTTTTCAGCGGTTTTGAACTCATTTTAACCATGAGTCTCGAATACAGACGTAGAGGTGCTTACTTTAAATAGTTTTTATAAGCTATTCATTTTCATATCCATTAGCAAGTATGGTCAGGATGAGATATATAATATATAAGTTTTTGACAGAATAATCACATATGAAGGAATTCGAATATTTGAAATGATTCAAATCTAATCCTAAAAAGATATTTTGGTGAATTTTGAGTACCTCTTGATAGTTTTCAACTGCTAGAGAGTACAGTTAAGAGGCACTAAGTAAAATCCATATTTATTTCGGTAAAAAATGGACGATGAAAGCAATTATTAAACATAGTCTCCATTAAGTTCAATTACGAAGTGTCAAAAAATCTTAATAGTCAGCAAATATGGTGACCACAAAAATAAGTATGAATCTACATATCGCACTTAACAATTGCATCGTGATGGTTTTAAGGATTATTGACCATCTACTTTAATTATGCTATTTAAAGAGTTTCATTCGCAGATTTAGACGTTTGTAAAAGTTATTATATAAGTATTTATGTAACTTGTAAGTATAGATATTCAACTCATATTCGTAACAAGTTTCAGATCAGATTAAAAAGTTTCAGTGTTATAATTAATAGACAAATCGACTGTTGATAAATGAAACCGGAATCTCTATACTTCAATGTAAAATTGTCACGAAACTATTGCATTACCAAACGAACGAAATTCCTTTAGCTTCCATCTATTTTCAGATGATCTCACATTTCTTTATCTCATCATAATCAAAAACCTTCACTTAAACTTCAAACATTATTTACCAATTCCATTTCAATTGACGATCAAACGACAAAACACTCATTGCGTCATTCAGCCACATCAGAGAAAACTTGCTTCGTTTCGAACTAAACTTCTCTCGCACATAATATACTCCGATAAGTGAAACGAAATGAAATTCGAAACTTGGGATTCTCGTTTTACGAAACAATGCCGAAATTGAATCATTTGTTGAAGAAAAAAAGATAGAACTGCAAAAGTTCATTCTTTTAGTATTAGCAATAAAACCGATTACGATGTCAACAAGCTGAGGAAAATTCGATAGAATAAAATACTCCAGTGAAGTTCTGGTGTTATTGTCAACATTGTTTTGAATTCGGTATCGACCTACTTATGTTTGTGTGTATGAAGTTAAACTAGCTAGCTAGCCAAAGTCATAAGGACGTTACACACTTCTATACTAAAGTTTTGAATTGCAGTAGCTACTTTTAAGAAGTAACAATCGGAAGATGTAAACAGTAAAGTATTTAATCTCCACTGGTCCAAAAATTTAGTGGTAAATGTAGGGTTTTATTGGAAAAAAGCTTGATTTATTCGCTTAATGGGCTTGGAAAAGTCCAAACAAAAATATGTCTTAGTTGATGAAAATTACACTCGTTTTCATGCATTTATGATAACTTTATAGTAATTCAATAGAAAAAAAAACGTTCAATGAATCGGAAAGGTGTTTTTGCCTTTCTGCTAGCAATTCGTTTAATTCAGAATACAACAATGATTTGTGCATCGGGTCACAGTAATAGTATACCCGAGACATCTGATTTATGATTTCTCAGAACAAATATTATTTCATGTCAGATCTGAATTGACGAAAAACTCAATGCTATAATGCAATTTTCCGAAAACATGTGCTGCATCATAAATGAAATTAAAGTTTAATGCACTTTTAATGACTACAGCGCATTAGCAATGTTTTCGCAGAAAGTTTTCATGTGCGCGGTTTTAACCAGAATTAGTGATGGGCAGCACCTGTGCGTGCTAAGCACAGTGTGCTAGGACATTTCGATGTGCTGTGCGAGTACGACACTTTATAAGTGTGTCGGTAGCACGCGTGCTGCCA
Source organism: Nemotelus pantherinus (assembly GCA_963978885.1). NCBI lineage: Eukaryota > Metazoa > Arthropoda > Insecta > Diptera > Stratiomyidae > Nemotelus > Nemotelus pantherinus. Next base: position 42,973,379 of record OZ022263.1, read on the forward strand.
GCATGCGTGCTACCTTTTGTCTAGCATAAATTCAGGGACCTTTCTGAGTAGTTTTGGGCGAAATTTCCATACAAGTCTGGGAAAAAGCGGCCTAGTTTCGAAGATACGGCATAATGCACAGCCGAAGAAGCCACCTATCGAACCAAAAATGATCTCAACCTTTTCCTATTTAGCACTTTTAGTGCTACTTTCAGTTTTTCCGGATGGTTTTATGGTGGATTTTATTTTGCTGTATCTTCAAAACTAGGCCACTTTTTCCCAGATTTTTATGGAAATTTCGCCCGAAAAAAACACAGAAAGGTCCCCGAATGCTTGCTAGACAAAAAAATTTTTGGGAAAATTGGACGTTTTTGCCCAATGATCCCTATCAAAAAATTTTTTCGTCCTTAAAATATCACTATTGTACTCCCCGGCCACTTTCAATCATCGAAAGCGCCGTAAAGGCAGTTTTTGCCAAACTATGGCCAAAAAACCCCTTACTCCCCTACAAAACCGAAATGTTTGTAACCCAGCAATAGATCTTGGCCCGTTATGTCCGAAACCACTCTAACCCAAAATTGGCTGATTTCAGCTACTTTTGCCCTAAAAACTATTTGAATATTTGAATAAAATACTCGCAAGTACGAAAATACTCGATACTTGATATGCTTTCAAACTGCACCATCTAAAAGCAGATTTTATTTTAACATACTTGAAAGCATGACAAAACTCAACTTCATATAATATTTGATCATACACTTTGTTCAGACTTAATGGTTTTAGCAAAACTATCAGCCATTTATACATGATAAATGCTAGCCATACAAATTTCCATGCATATCTGATCATTACATTCCATATGTATGCACACATAAAAAAAATCTACTAAATAGTATATCCAATCCATTCAAATCTATTCTTCACAAGCGGTTCTACAAGCGTACTGTGTATACTGGTGTACTTAGGGTACTCGGGGTGCTTAGTGTGCTTGGTGTGCTTGACGTGCTGGGTGTGCTAGGTGTGCTAGATGTGCTAGGTGTTCTAGGTGTGCTAGGTGTGCTAGGTGTGCTAGGTGTGCTAGGTGTGCTAGGTGTGCTAGATGTGCTAGGTGTGCTGGGTGTGCTGGATGTGCTGGCAGCACAGTGCAGCACTCTTAAGTGTGGTGTGCGAAGTGTGCTAGCACAGCAAAGTGTGCTGGGAGCACAGTGCAGCACACTTAAATGTGGTGTGCGAAGTGTGCTAGCACAGCAAAGTGTGCTGGTTTTGCTCATCACTAATCAGAATGCTTGTTAATAATCTTGTTTGCAGTTGGAAGTATGCATAATACGCTGAGTAGTGGCAGCTTATGTATGTGATACCTAGTTCCAAATCCATCTTTGGATGATGAATGATAATTGTAAACTGAACTTTGACCCCATCCACTATTGTCAGTACTTGAATGAAACTAGAAGCTTAGTAAATAGCTTCTAGTTTCATTCAAGTTACTCTCACAGTTTAGCATTCGTATTCTTAAATTGAGATATATATATTCGTATGGTATTTGATTTTTGTTCATATTTTTCTTCTCTGAAAGATTCCACTTTGCAAAACATGTAATTATTTTCGAAAGGCAACTTTCCTTTTATTCATTTAAGATTTTTTTTTGAGTTAAACGAGTCGTTTGGATGTCCCAAGGCGGAAACAAACTTGTGTTTAACAAATGACTTCCTTGAAGTTTTGAAATTAATCAAAAGCCGAAAACTTTGCTCATTCCTTCTTATTTTCAATTAATTTTAAGATTTCATTTTTAATTTGAAACTATGCAATGAACAATAACTTTGAACCAAAGTGTATTTTTTCGAACAGATTTTAAATAAGTATTTTTGGCGAATAAATAATAATCATAATAAAGCAAACAACATTTCAATAATTTAGATACCACAATATTGTTTTTCGTTAAAATCAATGTACGATTTGATACAAAACCAGCGAGCTCGAAGAGAACATTCGACGTTTGCGCTGCAAAAAAAACAAGAACTTTTCCAACATAATCGCATGATTGACTGGAATGTTTGTCTAATAAGGTTCATTGGAGCAAAAATTATTTTCCATAGAAATTCGTTCAGCAAAGCACAGAGCTGGAAATCTTTCTGTACTTCATTGGAACATCGTCAATACAACTTGAAGCATTGAGCTCACCTTTTTTACTATATAGCCAGCAACTTAAAAAGCAGAGATAAAGGCTTGTGAACTCCAACAGCTCGGAATATTAAGACTCTTGTACGATAAGATGGGAACTGGAAAAAGTGACAAGGAAATGACTTGTAAGATACCTGGACTGATATTAGGCAAAAAGTGGATCATCATCTTTCTTAGAATTTAAGAATCTAAAAGTTTACTGTTTAGACACATTCCTTTTTGTGATTTCAATGTCAGGTTGAGAATAATTTGAGCTTATTTGTAGCCTGATCAATAGTGGGTAAGCAAAGTAAAATGCAGTGATTTTTCTAATCGAAAATATGGAGATGATTTTCGTTAATGTTTTGTGGTCTGTTCGTGAGTCTACTATGCTTTCAAATCTGAAGATCCATTTCTACACTCAGAAATTCAATCCAAAATTATTCTCGTCACGAAAAATGATTTGAAGATAAATTGCAGGCTCCTCTTAATATACATATGTATGTATGTATGCACAATGTATGTGGGTTATGTTGTTGTTGAATTATAAATTTACGGTTGTCTCCTTTGAAGTTTATGGAAAGTGTTACAGAGCCGTAGCCTCTTTGATCTACGTTGAAGGATAAAACCATAGCATGTAATTTCAAGCCAAGTGGAAAGATTGGCAATACACAAGCTAAACTGACAAGAACAAGCAATCGAACAGTTTATTTAGCGCTGAAAGACTTTAAAGTAGCTCAGGTAGATGAAAATGAAAAAGTAGCAGAAAAAGGCAAGGTGAAATTGAAAAGACCCTAGAATATGTTAAACATTTGAAACAACAGAGATATCATGTGAAATAAAATAATAACTGAAATTTTTTCACAACTAGCGTAAATACAAGTTAATGATTTCCAACTGCAAGTGGTCACATCAGTCAAGTATGCACTGTGTGCTGGTGTCTGATGAGAATCAGTGCATGCTTTCGAAACCACTTTGTCAAATAAAATTTTCAAGATAAATAAAAATTTTTCAATTTTAATCATCCCGCAAAAACAATTTCAATTTGATTCTGCTTTCCGAGGCTTATTCCGCAAAACGATCGAGTTTCCCGTATCAATTATTCTCTGCTTTGATAAGCTTTAGAGACGATATACGTTGTCTATGCTGATTTATAGACAAGAAGGGAACCGTGGTCACAAATCAATAACCTTTATGAGAAAACTAGAAGTTTTGATGTGTTTTCTGTTGGGTCAATGAGTTGGGTCACTTGTCATTCGTGTTTTTCTCTTAACTTTTTAGCGCCAATTGGTCAGCCAAAACTTAGTAATGAAAATAATAAAGAAAGCATAGAATAGTGATCCAATTAAATCGCTCCCCGAGTCTTGGAAGTAAAGAGATATATTGTGCAATAAATACAAAAGAGTGTGAAGTGGGCAGTTCTTGATTTTACTCAAATCTTCACTCAGAGCTAGGTTATCTAGGAGCTCCAGTATGTGCCTATGGTAAGATTCAAACCAGGCATAACACACACTGGCAGCCGGTGCTCTTTTCACATGGTAGCTACATTTAAAAAAAAACCCTAGCGCATCAGAACCGCTAGAAATACTAATGTTCGAAGAACAGTAGAGGATTTGTGCAGATTTTGAGTGTATTGCTATATATTGTTATATATTGTTGTTATATTGTTGTTATTGTCTTATATATTATATATTGTATGTATTGTCATATATATTGTTATATATTGTACATTCGCGATGTGAATACTTAAGGTACGAAAATAACAAAAACACCTCGTGCTAGCAGTCCTTTGCTAGCACTGAAGCCAAAAATAAGTCATATCTGCCTCACGTTGAAGTCAACGTGCTCTGCGAATTTCGTATTGATCCGATTACTGCATTGGAAGTTATAGGGATAAAAAGAATTACCATTCGCAAGAGCTTTCAAACTTTGTAGATCTTAGTATTTGGTGTGTATTTTCACTACAAGACCACTACGATTTGAAAACTTTATGATTAAATCGCTTACTAAAGCTTTGTCAAAAAATACAAAAACAATCATAGCTGGCAACCCTATCATTGTTTTTCAAACGTGATTTCTACTGAATATTGTCTACAATAATTTAAATTTGCCATATGAATTTCGTCATGATACCATGACTGTACTGGAGCCTATAGGGCAAAGAGCTTTATTCAAATAAAATAACATTATACAAACAATTTGGTGCAGTTGCACCAATTTTTGACGATTCTAAAAACATATAGATACATAGCTTAGATGCTTTGCTTTTATATAATCTTTTAGTGCTTTTATATAATCGAAGTCGTTTGTCATAAATTATGCTTACCATAGAAGGGGGATGATGCAGATGAATAAGCTAATAAACTTGGTTATAGGTTCAAGTAACAAACAATAAAATTTCCAAAACTCGGAACATTTAAATATCGGTTGCTTATTTTATTGTAAAAGGTTTGCTTATGAATAGAAAATGGAAGCATCTGTTGGTGCGATATTTACGAAATTGTCCGGTGATGGCAATCATGTGCTAGCACCATAGCTGCTTTACGTTGTGTTAAACCCAGCCTATGAATTTCGTTTCGATAGAATGGCTGCGCTGTAAGTTATAGGAGTGAATTAAATTTTAGGTTTACCATCGTCCAAACTTCTTAAATTTTTGAAACGTAAATATTTGTTGTTAATTGTCATTGCAGGATCATTCCCATTTGGAAATTTCATGACAACATCGCTCGATAAAGCAATGTAAATATATTACGAAATTCATCATAGCTGGCAACCCTTTCACGGTTTTTCAACAAAATTCCTACAGAATTACAATCGCAACAAGATATGCTTTTCACATGAATTTCGTTTTGATTTCGTCACTGCATCGGAAGTTACAGGGAAAAAATCTTTATTTTCCTGAGCAAATTTACAGTATTTAGGAGACAAAAATTGCCGTAGCTGGCGTCCCTATACTAACTTTTCAACCAAATTTCTATGAAATCTATATTAGAGTAAGGTTCACCTACTGCGTGAATTTCGTTAAAATCTGGTGGCTAAATCGGAAGCTATAGGCCAAAAATAATTTTTTTTTCCCAGCAATTTTTCCAAATGGCACCACTGCCACAGTGTTGCTTGTTTTTCAAAATCACTTCTATCAGACCTGGTCCTAGCAAATTTCAACATATCCTGTAAATTTCATATTGATCGCATTATCCGATCGTCAGTTCTCGTGAACAGAAGTTTTGAGTGCTGAAAATAGAGGTAATTTCATCACGGGTTACCGTTCTTGTTTACCGCGGAATTTTTAAATATTTTATTTGACTTGGTGGACAAAAGTCAAAATTTATCAATAATTTGAATTTATTTTCAAAAAATTTTCAGGAAGGTCGATGATTTGAAGGATTTTTGCTCAGGAGCCTGCTGTAGCTACAGAGTTGCCCGCACAGTCTTGAAAGTCCATGTGTGTAAAATTTTAGTTTATATCAATACGCTCTAAAAATTTCACGATGATCCATTGTTTTTCTTAGAAGTTATGACAAATCGAATTTTGAAAAAAAATCCTTGCCAACTTTTAGGCACTCAGCGCCTACACAAGGCTCAACATTTCCGCTTCTTTATCATAAACAAACTTAAAACATAACAAGTCTTCATTCCTACCACTTTTTTTGAACAAAAATGTACACTGCTTGGAAATATAGGAGCAGCTGAAAATTCACTTAAATGCCCGCCGCCGCCAAAATGTTTAAGATATCTGAATTCTAGCAAGTCATGGACCTACCTGTTATATACATCTATGTTTTCCAAAAATTTCAGCTTAATCGGATCGGCCACTCCAGAGATTATCTCTCTTAACCATTTTGCTGATATATATATATGTATATATATATATATATATATATATATATATATATATATATATATATATATATATATATATATATATATATGACGAATTTTCGGCGAAGCGATTTTAATACTAATGTTCTTCGAACATTAGTAATAATGTTCTTCGAACATTAGTAAAAAGTCATCGAGTTTTTGCTGATAGAATATAGATAAGTCCAATGATTTTCATCTAAGGCAGAAAACCACAATGAATAAAAATGCTCAATTTAATGATCTATCACTTCGGTATACTTAGTAATTTCATAGACAAATAAATGCTACAAGCTTTGTCAATGTGGATATGCTGAGCTATGGAATAAAAAGTTATTTAAGCATACGTATCAAAGTTAGTCAGTATCTTTCTTTAAACAAAGAGCGCTATGAATCTCATAAATAAATCCTAAATATTAAATGTTAAATTAAGGTTCCACCTAAAATATTTTGATATGTACATTTTAGTTTTTATTCTGAGAGTCACCTCACGTGAAATCTCTCGTCACTTGGAAAGTCACGTCACCTACGAATCGGTATTCTGAGAGTAACGTGAAGTGACTCTAGGTGAGGTGCCTATGAATCTGTGTTTGAATGGCAACGCCTGGACGTTTGAAATTTACCATGTCATTGAAATTGTTCAACGCTTGAAATTTACTACGTCCATAGCACACTGACATCGACCGGTTCTTGTTCGATCACCAAAGTTAAGCAGTGTTGAGCGTGATCAGTATTTAGCTGGGGGACGGCTTATGAACACCGCATGTCGATGGCGCGCACAAACTTTCCATCCCTTAATATCACAAGTGCGGCTTACTTTGAAGAGGAAGTTGAATAAAAAAAAAATTAAAGTTCAAATGAAAAGTAAAGAAAATCGAACGCAAACAGGAAATTTCCAGGGATAAGCAAATGATTAGTGAAAGAAAAAAGAGGACGGTATTAATAAGTGTACCAGGTATACTCAAACTTGCTATACAAGATTATAAATATAGTGATTAGGAAAAAGTATTGGTGAATATTAGAAGTGGTTTTTTATGTGTTCGCTGTGCTGTTTCAGGCTTTGTGGATTACTCTCCATCAGTCCAATAAGGAATTGGAAGTGTCACTTGTCTTCCCAATAAAAAAATCGATCGAAAATTGAAATCGTTGACATTTTATCTGTCAGGAATAAGCTTTGTATCTGCTTTTCTCCATTGTTAAAATTTTCGCTCGAAAGAATGACGAGCTAATGGAGACTTGTAAAAATTTACTTTCACGATTAACTCAATACCAGCCTTTACTTTTTAAAGCTGGTACTTTGCTAGTCAATTTTCGATCGATTTTCTTATTGGAAAGACATTCACACAATTCAATTTTCAAACTCAAATACCAAATTTCACTTTTTAGCTCGAAAGAATGAGCTGCACAAACTAAATTGGCGTGAAATGGTTGTAGACATGTGCCAATGCCATCTGCGTTTTCAAAGCGAAAGCAACAAAAACAAACAATCAAACATAAAACACCCCAAAAATTAACACACAACTAAAAAATCACAAACATACGAGCCAAAAATTATCAGAAAACGGCTATGGCTTGATATTATCAAGTGACTGAAAATCTCACATCACGTGACGCTCGTCACTTCATGTGACTCTCGCAATAGCCGACATATCGAAAATGTCACTTAAGATGAGATGAAGTCACCTCACGTAACTCTCAGAATACGAAATCAAGAGAGTCACTTCATTCGTCACGTGAGGTGACTCTCAGAATAGGGCCCCAAATACCAAAAAAAATATTTCAAATTTATTTTTTCTAAATTATCCCGTACCCAAGAGATAGAAACATGGAGAGAAATCTCGAGCAGGATGATTGTTTTCAAAAAGCTTGAGCTGACGTATAGATTATGCGCATTTTGTTATGAAAACATAGATATTCTATAGACATATCTGCGAAATTTGCTTTAGACAACGGTAGGCTAAGAAAAGAAAATTGAACATTGAAAATCTTGTTTTTGTTTTTCATTTATAAATTTTGTTTTCATTTTTCATGTGAGTGACATATTTTAGGGAGGTATTACGTGGGTAGTTTGTGTGTTCACATATACGATTACTCAAGCTTCGTGCTCCTGCGATCATTTCGCTCAGATTCTGGAAATCGTAATTGGTCGTCAGATAGTTTTGGAAAAAAAACTATTCGTAGTTGTTTGAGGCAGTCAATAATCCCAAAAATTATATTCATAAAGATTAATGAAAAAAAATCTCAAAACATTCACTGAGTGGATTTGTCTCCGAAAAGCTTTCCTGTCATCCCATTCTGACCCAAATTAGCTGCGCATTGTGCAACATAATTTCAACATTTATTAAATCATGTCAGCTTGATAACCAATTCCATTTCGTTGCACTTCACTTTCTCATACCGAAGTCAATTTACTACTCAAGGACTTTCCAAGACACATCGCATCACATCGCTTGCCTTTGGCATGTAATTCAACTTGACGTCACTCAACAAAGTTACAAATGGATAAGTGAACAAGAGACCAGTTCATCAGGAAAACTCAATTCAATTTCACACTAAACTACATCCACTTCTTCATGCAGTTGCATTTCTCATTTATCTGGAATACAATTTTTCGCGTGCAAAATATTTTATAATGAAATCCAAGCCCCACATCCTACACATTCGTAATCAACAGCTCAAACAGTATTCTGTACTCTGTGCTACAGAAAGTACAATATTTGGAGTTGCTTTCAGTGGAATTTAGAGGAACTTAAATCATCCAACCGGCGGCGAATGTTTGTATTTATAAGATAAAAGATATGTGTTTGTACTCGTTTGCATAAAAACATTTGAAATGGTGAATTAAATAAGATATAGAAACAAGGAAAAAAATGTTAATATTTTTCTTTTGCTTGCTTTTGGCTATGATTGTGAATTCATGGAATGCATTATTTTGATTTCAAGATAAAATAGGGATGAACAAATTTACTGAATAAAAGGAATGTTGAAAAGTCTTGTGCAATGAAAAGTCGAGATATTTTATTTATTGTCATTTTATATACATATCTTTGTATATTAATGAAAAGGCATATCAAACGTAGCGCATCTTTCGTAATTCTAAGGAAATCAGAAATCTACTCAAAAAGTCAGCCTGTGATTTCCATGAATCTCATTAAATTTTTTCGCAAAACAGTACGTGCTGTACACTCTACTAGAACCCATCAGACAACAAGAAAATGCTCTTTCTTAGAAAATTACAACACGGACATTTAACACGTGTGCATTTTAATGTGATGATGTTGATGTTTTTATTGAAGGAAAATTATGCGAAAAAAACTTTTCCAAGAAACAAATATGAATGGCATTTGAAAAACATACTTGATCATTGGCTAATACCAAATAAGTAATAATAGAAAAATTTTCGGAAATAAATTTCCAAAAAATCGCTTTGTTATTCAATTCGCTGCGGTAGTTGGGGCAACTTAAGGTTGTTAAAAGAGGTCAACGTAGGAAGATTTGTGTTGCCAAGCAATGTACATCTTCGATTTCTATCGAGATAGCTTTGAGGAATGAATCGAACGTGGACCATAAAATTATCAGCATACATAGAAATATGATTTAATGCATGTTGACTTCAACGATATCGAAAGGACTTCAAGAAAAAACTCGCTCAGTAATTTACGGAGCTTTCTTCAGAAAATGTTCGAATTAGTAATTCAAACTATAATTCTTCTTAGAAGTTGGATAAGATTAGAAGCTCCTGCTCACTTGTGCTTTTGAAAGAGGTTTTAACTATTGCTCTAAGGATTAAACTAGAAGTTCGTATTTCTACATAAATAATAATTTCAGTTCGTTTGATTCCTCTTCATTGCTAGGATATTCGATTTATATTTATTTATACATTCGATTTATTTATCATATGTAAGTAACATATGTCAACTGGTGTCGAATATTTATTGCGTCATTATATAGCTTCATATTTTGAACTCAATATCGTTAAATCGGAGATTAATGAAAGGAAAACTTGCAAACTTTTTTGATATTAGCTATTGGTCTATTTATGGTTTTTTATCCCAGCAAACTCACAACCTAGAAAGCATATAAAGATCGTCGGTGAAGCCCACGTTGGGCGCCCAACTAAATTAACCTGCGCTATTTACCACCAATAATGATAACGAAAGAATCTTAGCAAACGTAGATGGCTATGGTGTTTCGGGCGCAGTTTCACTAAAAAAAGCTCTTAATTGAGGCCATACCAGCCAAATGTCAATATAATGGTATTTAAAGCATTGGAAAAGATACTCCATATCAGAAATTACTGCTTCATCATAAGTTCAGAAGAATTTAGGCACAGTTTGTATTAACTTTGAAAAAATTCTTGAATTGATTCAGTTCTGAATGATTACTTCTAACCTTTTTGTGAATCAGGTGAATAAATGAAATCAGTTTTGAATGTGTTTGAAAATATCGTCAAAATTTCACACAATGAGCAGGTCTGGATATGACAACAAAAAAAACTTGAAGCCCAGTTTTAATCGAGAAAACGCAACAAGAAAGTGAACTGAAGAAGACTTCATTCACTAAAATACTTAAGCTTTATAGAAAAGATCACAGATGGACAATGACGATCACAAAAAGAAGCTAACCACATCAAATTTGGATTGAAAACTGTCAACAAAACGAGTCCAAAGCAAAGAAAGAATGAAGAAAAAAGAAGGAGAAATAATGGAGGTATGGTGATAGTGATTCCCACAGAAAATCCGTGGTTAGGTTAACCCAGACTGAGTAAATAATAAACCAAACTAAATAAACCGCAGATGGTGGAGCGTCTTTTCAACTTCGTGGGGATATCATTGAGTTCGGAGTTAGCTTTCACCGATATGACAACAAAGTTCTTTAAGGATTGTAGAGAGCTGGTATACGAATTTAAAATTTAATTCTTTGATATTCTCTGCATTAAATGTTCAAAGAAATTCAGGAAAGGAAAATCGAGGACATGAAAATTTCACTACTTCTCCGAAACGCAAAAGAACAGTGAAAAGTGTTGTTAGAGCTAAACGAAGCAAAAGCTTTGAAATAAGTTTGCAGTGAATGAACGAAAACGTGCTAGATATGCGTTACAGTTTTGACATGTCCAGAACCAGTCTACTAGTGATGAGTTAGTAATGAAAGATTCGTTCAAATTGACAGAATTTTGTGCTGAGACTTACATAAGTGATTCGGTCACAATAAATTTACAAGTTGTTCAATTGGTCAGTTCGGACCTTGTCAAATTATCAGTTCGCTCAGACTCACATACTGTTCAAGCATATCGTGGAGACATCACTGAAGATGCCAAGTAGCAATAGCGCTTCTGGGTGATCTTCATGAAAGAGTTTAGAAGACGAACTGTTTTGATTAAAAAAATATTTGTAAGCTACAAAAATCTTGTTATCTACTTTGACCAAGTACCAACAAAACTTGCAGCTGAAGCTCTTATTCAGTAGGAAATGGGGCATTTCACGTCTTTTCAAATCTAATTTCAAAATTAAAAAGAACAGCTAATTTTCTATACCAATCAATATGTTTAATGTTTTTTAGATTTTGTTTTGAATCTCAGAATCCGCTTCCAAAAAAAAACTTTTATCAATTTTGTCAATTATTCAGAAGCCCATAACTCGGCAACGAAACCTCATAGAAACAAAAACTTGTGCATCCACATTCATATCTTCTAGAAGTACCATTATGCACAATATGAACGAAATCCAGAACCTCAACTTTTTTTCGCTGTCCGCTTCACGTGAAATGCCCCAAATGCGAAATGTTAGCTTATATCACTTGGGGTGCGATTGAATCGATCGATCAATGCGGTAAAAATCTTTCAAGACAAAGCCGATACGTCCAGATCGATCCATCTGGATAGATCTGGACGTAATGCACCGCATTAGTAATTCGCTACGTTTAACGAAAAGTTTAGCATGAAATATAATAGTGTTTGACTTATGATTTGATTGAAAATGACACTATTTACGAAATCTAAATAGTGAAAAATAAAAGAATGGGAAAGAAGAAGATTTAATCGGTGATGTATTCTTTCTTTGAAAGATATTTGATAATCACGCGTTTCATTCTAAGATGATTGCAGGATACGGCGCTAATTTTTTATTTTTATTTGAAGAAGTGGATCATTGCAATGCATATTAGCGTATGCTAAAAAAATATATTTTCTTTGCAAGATTGTTTTTTGGGCATACATCTAAATGAGTATCTTATGATAAAAGCATCAACGTTTCATGTTTTAAGTTTCAATATCTATATGCAAAAGCATATATAAATTATTAAACAATTAACAGCCATCAATTCGTTTGCTTCAAGGAAAAGAAGTGCTATTAACAAGCACGTTCGTTTTTGGAATGAAAGAAGCAAAAGCACAATATGGACTTCGCTAAACAATTCTTTTGGCTAAAGAAGGATCTGTGAGAAATTGCTTGTGGTATTTAGTAGTAAAATATCTTGCGACTCACGTCACTAGAATAAATTACTAAAGGACACATGTACTGGAAATTTTTTTTGCAGTTGATGATCTGTAGAGCTCGAGGTGAAAACCATGTGAGTAGAAATAAAACTGTTTCCACAATATTTTTCGTTAGCAAAAAATACTGAATTGAAAAATTTACCGACTTATTGATCCCAAATTATGTTTTTCAATCTTTGAAAACTAATCCACAATTTTTCTTCCATAGTTTTGTTAAAAAAACAAATGAGAAGGTGTAAAAAATTCTGCATAATGTTTCTTTGTCGAATGTTTGGAGAGTTGAATGAACTGACCAAACCTTTTCAATCGAACATTTCAACAAAATGACTCGCTCGTACTGAGTCATTGAAATGACCGAAATTAGTAATCAACACAATGGGTTATTTACAAATGCTTGGAGTATAATCTCGCTAAAAAGAAAAACAAACTGTAGTTTCAGCTACTAGAAATATAGACAGTGCAGTCGGATCACTAAAGAAATAAAATACAGAGCAATACAATAAGCGCTCGTTTATTACACTCATTTCCCAGAAACAAATACTCCAGTATAAGTTAAAACAAGTTTATGCTTCAATTCATGATCAACTCTGGTTAGTATTATCACTTACTTCGCTCTTGATTTAATTCAGGTTAGTAGTTACGACCGGCTTCGAGCGTACATATTTAAGAGGGCAACAACTAGCACAAATCGGATCTTGGACAATCACTGGGCTTTAAGTTCATCCAGCTGTGTGTAGGTGCCTGACTAGAATGAGTTAAGTGAGTCGAGGAACGTTGTCAATATCGACTATAAATGCGGTCTCTTCTGATTTCAACCCCAGACCAGCACCAACTTATAGTCTACCATAAGCCACGTACACAGCATTTTCAGTTTTATTGACTCCAGATCAACAACACCAGCCTAGAAAGATAATTTTGCCCCACCTTCAGGATGGCATAAATAAGATATTTTTCCAAAAACAAAAACCGTTCTGTTGAAAATTTACTAGGAAATTTATCGGAACTTATATTCATATGCAAAATAGGGATGAATATTGACAGAACAGACATTTTTTTAGTTTCCTCACGAAATCTTATATTGTTCGATTATTTTGAAGAAACAAAGTATTTGTACAGCATGGTTATTTATTGATTCATTTCTGTGTCGCAAATGAGATTCGTTATTTTAAGGTAAAACGCACTGAATGAAAAAAAACATTTTTGAAGAAGGAAATAGGAAACAATTTTCCGAACAACTGTAAAATTATGTAAAAACTTAGACAAGTAGCTCAACGGGCATATGCACATATAATCGCTGAAAGCACAAAGTGAAAAATGTAGCAAACATAAAACAGTGATAGCTCTTTGATACTTCTAGAAACAGTCGCAAAAATATTAGCTTAGAAATATCAGTTTGGTCACAGCGATCAATAGAAAGTACTGGCGAAAGTAAAATTAAAAAGTGTCACAGAAATAAAATTTGGGCTGCTGGTAATCCACTAAAGATCCAGCAGAGAAAATCTGCTGTTTTTGTTGCACTTTATGCTTTTGACAGCGATGTGGAAACCTTTTTCTCTTCCAGTCAGAGCAATTCGATTCAAAATCATTCGATTACGTTGTGATCGATTTCGAAAGAATGCACAATGAATGCAAAGTATATTAAAGATATGAAAACCATAACTTAAACTATGATAAATTAAACTGATTTTACAAGTATCCCGAGACATTCACATTTGGTCTAATCATATATCATTGATTTTCCCCAGCATTTACCTAACTTGTTTCAGAATTAATTATTTGCAGATTGTCTCGGCTACTGAGCCAAGCTTATGAACCACAAAACGGCTGTGCCTGTCCTATAAATGAATCATTAGTCTTGTACCGAATTAATTCTGATTGTATTCCAAAAATAAACTGCACGCAACAAAACAAAGTATCATATTCTTCTCAAACATATTTCACAGATATCTATTTATTATAATTTGCATGTCTACACATGCTGTTTATACCTCCATTTCTTCGTAATCAACCATCGTAGTGCCGATTTAGGAAAACACAACATCCTAGTCAAATATTGCTGATATGGCCGAAAGTTGAGCCTCAGCTAAATCCTATCATTTTATTGACACACAAGCTTCAGAGGTTCCTTCGAAAAGACAATATCCAAAGTCTAGACTATTCAATTAGCAGGAAAGGCAAGAGCACTAATACTACTACTAGACAGGTTGTATTAAGTGAAATCTCCTATATTACTCAATTCATGCACGTATGTACCGTTAAGACGTTGCTGCGATAAACCTTGCGCTACAGCATACGACCAAATTTCGTGCAATTACTTGGGAATATGGATTCCAAAGAGAAATTGAATGACTGATGACCTCGTACGGATCGAGGCCAAAGCTGACATTATTCAAATTTTCTACGTGCAATTTTGTTTATTTCCCTTCGAAAAAAAATATTTCTTTTTTTCATTTGTTACGATCTCTGTTTCGAATTTGTAATTTCATTGCACTCCCTAGTCTCATTAATCCCAGGACGAAATTCAAAAATTTAAATGCAAACGCAAACATATCCCTCTGATAAAATTGTTACAACTGCATGGATATTTTTTTACTATACGGACGATGCATAATAATTCAGGGATCGGATTTCAGCATTCATCGCGTTCGCAATACTGGTACGAATGCAAACAGGCAAATGAATTCGTGAAACGATGAATGCAATCAGGAAAAGTGCTGTGTTTTCATTACTAGCTGCTACTGCTGCTCAGGAAGGACATGCGGTGAATCCTGAGATACGCTTCAAAAATTCTCCGAATGAGATAAACTGACTGACTTGCCTCGTAGGATGGTCTTGTGATTACTTTTATCTCCAACATGTTCGCAAATGCAACGATGCGGAAGTGAATTTAATATCTGATTTTCTACGAAACTAATGAAAAAAAATCATTGGGTACAACTTAATTACGATGTCTGAAACATATATTTCTTGCAATCTGAATGCGGCCAACATCCAACCCAATAACATGTTCGCAGAAACCGAACGGTATTTTTTAATCCTCAATGTTCTTCTTTAATAAATTATATCATAATACTTTCAAAAAAAAACTGGCGATATAAATATGGGCTTCCAACGCTTTAAGGCAAAGCTATTCAAGGATTTCGAAACTTTTCAGATTTCAGTAGTTATTCATTCTCTTATCCGAGCTTTGCTTAAAATCAGGGAGCATACTAAAACTGTTGATAGTCCAAATCCAAGTCATCCACACAAAAACCTTTTCCGCCATCGCAACACATTCACTCAAGCGTCCAACACAGCTCATTCACCTTATAATCATATCACACAATCTTGAAAAACTTACGGACTCGTACCTTTGAAGTAGATCACAATTAAATCGAATCTAACCGAAACGTATAATTTTCACAACAATCCACACTGAGCTCTTTGCGTAGACACTCCTTGAACGCGGATCGATTCGAGCAAGCCAAGTTGACCGATCGACAACCAATTGAAGACTTATCACTGGTTTGGTGATCTCTTAAAGAAGTCAGCTACCTTCTTGGATTTAACAGTTAAACAAGCTTCACGCCAGATAACAGTTGCCACAAGCTCGTCGTCGCTATGCGCTTTGTATGCTAAGAAGTAGCAGGTATAGTTAGGCGACGAAGAAACGACGACGGTGATGGCAGTGGTAGGCTAGGCAGCGCAAAGTGAAATCGAAAGAAAGAAGAAATAAGTGTCTATGGAATGGCATCTGGTTCACTTCCTTCTCGTATGCATACTAATAGATCTGAAGATTCGTATCTTTCAGCGGCTTGTCGTGCTAAGTTCACTGAAATATTTATGACCAGGCTACATTCACATTGTGTAGTGTTCGATCTTGGCTGGGGAAAATCGGATACACGTTCCAGTCACTAAGCTCCGATTAGTTCTTTTGGTTAATGCTAATGGCTGTGATGCCACTTAACTCGTTGTAATGATTGTCAAGCTTGGACATGGCGTTTGGTTGGTTGGACCCACGCAGGTCGCGAATATTTCTTCGGAAGAAAAATTCATCAGCAGGTCCACAACTAACAATGGGAATGAGTGAAAGTTTATGCTACAGATTGATTTATCTCTTTCTTTTCTAGATATTTTGAAAAAAAAACATTTGATAATCAGCACTTTCGATTTTTATTCGAATTACTGATTGGTGTTTGGGTATTTTTCTTAGAGCATTTCTTATAAAATAATTATCATTTAATTATCATTAGAAATTGAATACAGAAGCGTGTATGTGCACTTTCTATTTTGATTTTGGCAAGCTATTTCGTGGTGCTATTTGAATCCGTTAATATTGGCGAAATGAAAATAATGGTATCATAAAGAAAAACGCTTTAAACATTGTAGTGAAGAAATTCATTGAGTAATTCAAATTTTATTGAAAAAGCTAACAGATTTTATATTCGGGCTAAATAGTTTAATTAATTGATGTTTTTGGCAATGTATTATTTACTGATTCAATGACTAATCGTTATTTATAGATTTAACAATAGAGTTGCGTTCTCAATGAAATATCAACTGCTAAGTATGCTTATGCTATAAGTACATTCGAAAAATTCATTTAAAAAATCATCGCTGGGAAATTCAAAGTTCCATGCAACACAAAGGAAAATCAATGAGACTATGAAGCTTGAATAAAGCAGCTTCGCGTCACGTAAATAAACGAGTTTTACGGTACTAGTTACATTAGATGTTACTATGGACCTACAATATAGCAGAAAGAGCTAAGAAGGCTTTCAACGTATTTTACTGCTGTAAAAGAGCCATAGGGGCGAATTGGGGATTATAGTATCGTACTGTTGTTTGGCTTTATATCGCGGTAGTTGAGCCAATTCTTTTGTTTGGGGTGGCATTCTGGCGGCAGGCTACTCTTAGGGAGACCTGCAAACGGCAGCTTGAAGAAGTGCGGAGGATGGCTGCACTACTGGTAACTGGAGCCCTCCGCTCCACTCCTACTAAGGCACTTTTTGTGCTGCTACATTGGCTGCCAACCAATCTTCTGATGTTGCAGCAAGCTAATTTTGCTGCTGTGAGACTGAATTGAGTTCGGTCATGCGAGGATTTTGGCCAAGGGAGTACCCGCACTAGCGGGTGTTGACTACATCGCTCCGCAATGACTACTAGATTCGGAGTAAACAACTCGCATTCCTGGTAGGGATGAAGGGTGTGAGAGGCTCACCCTTGAAAGTAAGCTTATCCATGTATACGCTGACGGCTCAAAGCTAAACAATAGAGACGGGAGTGGTGTATACTCGGATGAGCCAAATCTCAAGCTGTCCTCCCGTCTACCAGACCACTGTTGTGTCTTTCAGGCGTAGGTTGCGGCTATTTTACAGGCAATCGAATGGCTTCTGTGTAATCGAATATACGGGGTCTATATTGGTGTTTTCACAGATAGCCAAGCGGCTATTAAATCCCTTGCTGGTCCTTATAAAGTGTCCATGATTGTTGCTGAATGCCGTGCATTTCTTAGAGAGATATCGAGACATTCGGTTTAGAGATGGGCAAAATGCCTCATGGCTCATGAGGCATAGCTCTTTCTTACAGTGCAGCGCCTGAAAAAAGCACAGCATAGTCTGTGAGCGAAAGCTTTCGTTTGAATAAGCTTAATGAAATGCGAAGCGAACAGTGTACTGAGAGTACAGCGCAATACTGTAACATACTCTAAAAAAGAGCGATCAGTGGTGTGTCATGACTCATGAGGCATTTTGCCCATCTCTAATTCGGTTGTTCAATTGATTTGGTTACCTGGACATAGGGGTTTTCAGGGCAACTGTGAGGCCGATGAGCTAGCAAGGATCGGAACTTTACTACCGGAGGTCTCTTGCTCCTTCTCAATAGGTATACTGATGACATCGGTCAAATTGGCAATCAGGCAAAAATATCTTAAGGACGCTAGGAGGACGTCCTGGGCAGAGGAATCATCCTGTGCGATAACAAGGCAGTCCTAGGTATCCATGGATGCGCATCGCACTAAGCAGCTTCTATGCTTAACTCGAAGAGCTCTGCGTTGCATTGTGGGCGTGCTTACGGGTCACTGCTTCATAGGGCGGCATGCGCAGCGATTGGGCGTAGAGTTTAACGATTTCTGTAGGAGTTGCGGCTCTGAGGACGAGGAGGAATCCGCCCTTCATCTCATGTGCCAGTGTCCGGCTTTTGCAAGGAGAAGGTTGGCGGTACTTGGTGCACCCTTTCTCTGAAACCTGACCAAGCTGTCCCTGGCCCATTTAAAGGAGATAGTCCGGTTTGTCAAAGGAAGCAGATGGTTTCCTGAGTTCAGTGAGTAGGAGAGAGTCACAAACTATTGTGGCATCACAACGGGCCTCTATTGTCTTCAGGCTTCTGTAAATCGACAGCCACTTCAACCTATCTACCTACTTATATTAGATTACTTTCAGATGAGTTGTCTTATCTTCTATTGGAACGTAAACTGAGAACTAACAAGAATGTTAAATTTAATTAGCAGATCAGGAGAAATATTTTGCAGTTAGCTTTTACTTTTGAACTGACTTGCTGTGGTCCTCATAAGTACGGGAACCTTACTTTTAAGGTCCACTGGCGTGATTCAGTAATAGGTAAACTAGAGCCGATCTTGGACAAAGTGCGAGCGTCTCGTTCGAACAGAAAGATGGTCTTTTCAATTTAATATGATCGTTAAACAGATTTATTGAGCCAAAGAATGAAAATAATTCAATTGAGCGGACTTATGATTACCTTGCATATTTATTTATTTATTTCAAAAAAATGATTCTAGACATTGCAATTATACTCAAGTTACGGGCGAACTCATGTATTGTGTAGAATTTTTGTCACCCATATACTAGAAATGCAAAGAAATATACAGAGAAATGTTGTCCCCCGCACGACTCTTTATGAATACCATCTGCTTGTTAGTCTTACTTAAGACTTGATCATACGATAGATTTAAACGCATCTTTTGATATTAAATGACACCGAGATCTGTGAGACTATCAACATTCTTCAGTACATTTTTATTGTGGTGGTGCCTGAAATTCAAAGTAGTAGTTTTGCACGAAATGCTTATAGCATAGCATTTGTTGTTTGTTTTGTCCAGTTTTTTTGTTTTGTTCACACACTTTCTCAAGGAATAAAAGTTTAGATTGGGGGAGTTCCGAGTCAGATTTCGATTGAATGATGTCATAGAAAAGGACGCATAGAAAAGGTGCGAAGTGGTAGATAAAGTCCAAAAATAGCAGTTTGAACGGAAGGGGTTCCAGATGGCTGCCTTGTGGTACTCCCAATGAAGCAATGATAATTTTCGATAACAAGCCTTGAAATTTCACGTATTGAGTTTGATATTGCAGATAGGAGTCCAACCAGCTTCTGTAATTTGAATTTTAGAATATCAAAGTGTAATGTCAATATAAATGTTATCAGTTAAGTGAGTTCCTTTCATATTGCAGAGAATATCTGAGGTTATTATTATGAGATTGGTATTATTTGACCTGCTTTTTCTGAAGCCATGTTGTTGTTTATGCTGAAGAGATTCGATTAGTATCGCAAACGATTTTTTCAAAGCTGATAATATAGCGATTCCTCTGTAATTTTTAATGGAGCGTTTGTTACCATTTTTGAAAATCGGTGGTAGAAGGGAAGATTTCCAACAAGTATGAAATGCATTGCATGACAGAGAATTGCTAAAAATTATAAGAAGCGAGGTTACTGATGCTGCGCAACGAACAAGGAAGCTTGGTGGAAGTATGTCAAGTCACGGGCCCTTGTTCACATTCAGTTCCCTTATGGCTTTGGTAATCTCATCTTTTGTTAACTGAGCTTCATCGACACTAAAAAGCTGAGCTATTTGGAAGAGTGGTGCATTAGGTGAGCAATTGGACACACAAAATCAGATATATGTTAGATAGCTCAGCTGTGAAACCAAAATGATGGAAAGTATTGAAAAAGAAAAGTTCTGCGTCAGCAGTTAGATTTACTACTATATCGACGTGGCTATTGGTAGAAACAATGTAAAAGTGGTAAGCAATTACCACTTTGGTTAAAGGTCAGAGCTATTTGCTGTAAATCATTGCCATCATAAAATGCATGTGTGTGTGTATATTAATTCGCGAACAGCGAATATAGCGTCAAATGCTATATTCTAGAATGAAATAATTTGCTTATATAAGAACAATACGTACAATTTGGTTATTCAAATTTAACAGGCATTTACAGCAAAAAATGAATAAAAGCAACATGCGACTTAGCGATAGCGATTTCTTATCAAGAATATACTTTTTGTGCGAAGCCTTTAACCAAGACTGAATTGTTGTGTAGTAATTCGTAATTATTATTTAATACTAGCCACCAACAGTCTCTTGACGAAGAATTCGAGAGCATCAAAGTTCAATCCAATCTATCAATTCACTTAATATCCTTTGTACGAGTTTTTCCAACTCAAAACCAATAATGAGTATCCTTCACCATTAACTGAATAAAATTACACAAATCCCAAAGACTCACACTCGAGAGCCATCGAGCTTGTATGAAACGAATTCGATACTCTTAATCCGAGTACATTTGCCATGTGAGACGTAATTGAGCAATAAGCAAGGTGAAGAAGTAAAGCACACCTGACGTACGAATATACTACGAACGAGATATGTTCGAATATTTGTATAGGCGACAGACTCTTCGTTAACCACTTAATTCACTTCTGCAATACCATTGAGCTGAGCCAAACTCTCGCATACCAATCAGGTGTTTTTCGGTTCTGAGACTCGAACCGGAACTAAGCATTTCACTTAGACCAGGTGCCGGGTAGCACCGGAGATTGGATTAAGAGCTCAAACATGTGGGTCCGACAAGCAAAACAACGGCCGTGATTGGAATCGTTAAGGAGCTTATATGGTCCAGTGGCTGCGACTCAGCCAGTTCCATTTCAATCCCAAAATGTTCTCACTCGACAACACTTCGTCCACAGCAAGTCTTACGCTATCGGTGATTAAGTTTTTTGCCGGTTGAATCGTTGCCAGAAATTTCCTTTTCAATGAATTGGAAACCATGTGGAATGAAAGTGACCCAACGCTAATTTACTAATCGAAACGAAAACTCTCAGACGTACGATGAATTGAAAGCATTATTTAGATTTGTGGCTGTGGTGGTTTTATACGTATTTGGTTGAGGAATACTACAAATATGACACATGCTGATTTATTTACTGACTGACATAGTATCCTGCCAGGATAATCCTGGTATAGCTCCAGTTCAATTTCATAGTGATTGGTAGACTATTTCTGGCAGAAGAGAGTATACAAGAAACCATAAAGCAAAGAAAAGCTCACACAAGAACCCAGAATTGTTTGATGTGGCCTTGCGATAGTGGTAGACATATTCCCACAATTAGTCGCAGTATAATAACATTATTATGAGCAAAATAACTTCAAAAATTTCAATTTCAATAAATAGACTATATTTAAATGGATTATTTCAAGGCGTTTAGAGAAAATATAAGACGATTTTGTCTTGTATATTTTTTGATGAAATATTATTTTTATAAGGTACATGATTTCAGTTTACAAAAGCCCACTACTAAACCTCAGTCATGGTAATGTCATGATCGTGGTTTTTTGTAGTAGAAGTCAAACATTAATGGCAACAGTCGCCAGTATAAAGAGTCTTTTGAAATAAAGTGTTTGATTTCATAAGTCTATTCATTTACACCACAACTTAATGCGAGCAAACGAAAAAATCTAAATTTTTCTCATGAAACTGATGCATTTTTTCGGTATTTGGCGTTTTTCCTGTCTGTACCGTTTGCTCGATACCGTACTTGCTCATCAATTTTCTGGTCAAAGATGGTATAAGTAAAAAGATAAAACCAAAGTAGCTTTTAGGCTGTTATTCACGAGCAGGCTTCCTAATTGTGATGCAAATTGAATAAAATGAGCACATCTTTGACTTTCAACGCTGTACTGCTTGAACACTGATTACTCATTTTCATTGATGAGCCCTAAGTATAAATTATTGAAATAACCCCAAAATATTGCAATTAAAGTATTACAAAATATATTTCAGAAAATTATGTGCATGAGAACGGCTAGATAAACTGATTTTCGAAGAAAAATAGAAACGTGCTCACTATTAAACCAACTTGATTCCAAAGTAATCTATCACTTTGATCCAACCACTGCCTCGGAAACCAGAAGAGATCGAGAATTTCGGGAAGCCAAAGAGTTGTTACTTATGTTGATTATCGGATACTGATCATATCTACATATATTTGATGACAGCACTTTTTAGTACAGCAAGTGAGAAAACACTCAGTGCTGGAAACGCTTTACCATCTTTGCAACCAAAAGTCTGGCCCAACTGCTCAACTTCGTGAACCAATGCGAATTTTTTTTTATGCGATGACTACACAGGAAGATACTGCAAGAGAGTTTTTTGGGGTCACCACCCTCGAAATTTCCTAAAATTCGAAAATTTCTTTGTAATCTTAATCATATGAAAATTTAATGGTAGCATATATTGGTACGAAAATAACGAAAATGGCTGGTGCTGGCATTATAGCCAAAAGCATACTAAATATGCTTTAGGACCAACTCACACTTTGTATTTCGTTTTAGTCCTTAACAGGAATAAAAATAATTTTACGGTTGAGATTGAAACATTTCTTGCTTACTTTAAATACAATATAAAATTTAATGGAAGGATCTCGTAGAAAAAAAATGATCATAGCTGTTAACCCTTTCCCATTTTTTCAACAAAAATCCTGCCAAACTTGGCTTGAAATAAAGTCCATCAATTTCGTGAGTTTCGTCCAAATCTGATGACTGCATCGTTAATTATAGGGTACAAAGTAGTGATGGGTGATTGCGAGATGTTTTAACAATCGAGATAATCGTAATCGATGCCACAAAACAATCGAGAAAACAATCGAGAAAACAATCGAGAGAACAATCGAAAGAACAATCGAGAGATCAATCAGTATGCTCGATTGTTCTATTCGATTGTTGGGTTTGATTGCTATACTCGATTGGTGCTCTCGATTGCAGTGTTCGATTGCTGTGTTCGATTATGGTGTTTGATTGCTGTAGTCGATTTTGAAGACCGGTTTATAGCAGAAAAGGAATGTGTAGCTCTGGAGTAGCTAAAACTAAAGACAGGTGCGATAGCCGAATATTGTAGCTAAGATCAACACAATGCAGCACCTTGCAGCCGAAGGCGAACGTGTTTTATGGCTGACTCGATTGCCGTCAACCGATTGTCGATGACTTGTCCGCCCGAATGGTCGATTGCGAGATGGTGACATGCTTTGTTCGATTCTCTCGATTGCTATGATGGCAAAAATATTTTTTTTAATTCTCTCGATTGCACAATTACCATCGAGCCAACAATCGAGTTCAACTTAAAACCATCGAGATATTTCGAGATGTTTTAACAATCGAAACAATCGAGTTAAACATCTCGCAATCGCGCATCACTAGTACAAAGCATTAATTTTTTAATGATTTTTCAAAGTGGCAGCAAAGCTGGTCACAATTTAAAACAAAACTTCGGTCAGATTTGGTTCTACTCAAAGTCAATGGTTCCTGTGAAATTCCTATTAGTCTTATGATCCGGCCATGAGTTTTTGTGAACAGAAATTTTGTACGCAAAAAATAGGTAATTCGGTGCAAAGTAACCATTCTTGTGCGATAAAGAATTTCAAGAATTTTAATTTCATTTCAGAAGCTTTCTCATCGACTTACATACGTTGCTAATGTGCCTAAATTATATGCGCTATCAACGGCCAAATAAGTTGTCTGTTAGTGAGTTTCTGGTATAATTTGATTGCAGTTATCACATGGCTGTAACCAAGTCGACGACTAGATCTCCGTGTCTACGGGCGTGATACCCCAATAACTAGTGCGCTGTGTACTGTTATTCGTCTGTGTGGGACAGGTTAGCCAGCGATGTCAACCGATGTCATCTAATAAGCTGCTTGATGCAGTCGGTCGCCTTAATAGGAGCGTTTTCAGATTAGGTTTGACCGATCCACAAAAAAGGATCCAGACCGGGTATGTTGCTACATTCACTTAAAATCCATGAGTATGGGTGTTTGATGTGATCTTCGTATTATAAGGAGCATATGGATCGCATGGAATTTGTTCAAAAGAGGTTCTTAATTTTCGTTCTTAGTTTTTTCGGCTGTTCTTATCCTTTTCGCTTATCTCCTTACGAAAGTCGCTTGCAATTATTGACCCTGGACATTTTTGCTACCTTAACTAAACTTTCGTGTTTAGGCATCAAAGCGCCTTATTCATCCTCTTTCATAAGACTAATTATGGGTTAAATGAACCAACCTACGCAATGGCCCGAAGTGTTAACTCAGCCTACCAAATATTCGATTTTAATCATACCGTCAAAATGTTCACGAGTCGGCTTATACGACCAATTAACTAATCATAATATTGATCTGAATTATTCTCAATAATGATTGTTCTGTAGTAATTATTTAGGTGATGAAGTTGCTGATAAAATAAATAAATAAATAAGTTGCTGATTTCACAGTAATCTTATTACAAATTAATCTTATTAAAACATTGACGTGTAATGCTAATTCAGCAGGTACTTTCTAACGTTGTGCTGTAAATGATCTCAAATTAAAACTTAAATTTAATCGAACTGTCAGTCCGTGAATCGTAATGGGCGAGTGCAACCGCTACAGCTAGTAGTCATATCAATCAGTTCAAACAACTTCTTAGAATTTCCCACTCTATTGTGAACTAATAAGGTTTTACTCAAATGAACATTTGCAATGTGAAGATATTTTAGAATTCTCGCAAATTCTAAACTTTATATTTTTAAGGAGGACCACAACTGCATGCAACGAATTTCAGTAAAATGAATTTTATGTATGCTTTATGAACTTTTTGTCATTTTATTTTTTCTATATTTATATACCTTTCTTAGATTAACACTAATTTTCATCAATCTAAACTATTTGTCAATATTAGCAAAAAAAAAACATAATTTACTTATTTTACTTTCACGACTTTAATTCGTCAAGATACAATTCACATTTAAATTTATTTGCCTCAAAACAATAATTTCCTTCATATTTTCTTAGTTTGGTACTGTTGAATTTCTTAGCTTGTATAAATCCCAAATTTACATAGACATCTTCACAAATTTGTGTGAAATGGATTTGGTAAATCCCCCGGAGTGAAAATCTCTGAACATTAATACTTTATGCTTTCAATTTAACACATTGATCATGTCAATCGATACACAAAACCAGCTTTCATCACTGACTTAAAGTAATTCATGCATATTTTTACCGTTTGGAGAAGAGTTTAGAGTGCAGTGACCCTGTTAATTTGATTCAAAATATTTGCATATGCAAACAATAGTAGGAAAATTATTTATAGGTTTCGATTAAAGGCATGTTTTTCTCCTTGATCCGCGAAATCGTCAGCCAAGAAATATCCATCATATGGATGAAAAGCTGCCGTGTGGACGTCAAATGATTTATTGTTTTCGATAGTTTCTATTATGCTAATATCATTTTGTTTGCATTTGAAAGAAATTTTTTAGTTTCGCTTTCAATTTACTTGATACGAAAATATACAGTTTTCTAGAAAAGTATTGTCGTATCATGTGAATTAATCTTTTTTTTAGCTAAGAATAGTTTGAAGTCGGATGGGGTTTGTTTCTGTGAGTTTGCTGTGAAATTTTCTTTCCCCAAATCTTGCACGCGTTAGAAGCTGAAAAAAATATTTGCACAAATATGCCGTTTGTAGGGCCAAGTGCCGGAAATCCGAAGAAAATATTCACTGCATTTGGGAGTAACGTGCAATAAAGATTTTGAATTGAAAAACATTTTCAGAAATTGCATTTGTAATCTTGTAATTACATACAATCTATTTACGTACTACAGTATGAAATGCAACGGCTAATTTATTGATATTAATTAATTAATATTTTACAGTCCGTGTCAAAAGAAAAGAACCGCGTTTTTTTTAATGTAAAAGGTATATTCCTGTCTGCTTTCCGCGGAGTGATTGAACCACCAGAGAGCTACGATGCTAGTGCTAATCAGCGTTGCAGATATTTTATAACAATTTTGATCCTGAATCATTGGTGTATTAATCGCTTTACATAAGTTAAACTACCTGAAGCTTTAAACCTTACAGTTTTTATCAAAATTAAAAAAAAATTACTTACATTTCACCAACAATATCAACAAACCTAAATTAATCACTTTGTTCATATTTTCATGTTTTTCTTGTACACAGAGAGTTCATTACTTATTTTAAATTCAAAGATTTGCAAAAAAACATGTGAAAAAATATATTTTGAAACTATTTTAAAAGCAGTATTAAAAGCGCTAAATAAGTTTCAAAATTCTTACAATTAAAAGGCTCTTTCCTGCACTAGTTTAATAATAAGCCCAATCCGTCTTCTAATTTTTCGGAATCATTGCTATCACTGGTGTCTTTTTTATGCATACTCGAATCGAAGTAAACAACATTTTTATAAAATATTTGTATTTAGACACTGAAAAGGAGGGCAGATTATCTTCGAAATATCGATATCTGTTAAAAAATTCAAGTAAATCTAGCTTCAAAAGAAAAAAATCGGTTTTAATTTAAAATATCATATATCTGCTAAACACAAATATTTTTACTCTAAGAGCTTTTAAGGAATTAGTTTCATTTTATATCTGTATTTGGTCTTTATGTGGTGCATCACAGAAAATACACCTTCAATGTTGAAATTTTGTTGGAAAGCGCTGAGTATCCCACCAAATCAAATCGGAAGTATGTATGTATGTACATATATCATTAGATATTTATCCAACTTTTTCAAGACTATTTCATATAAATTTATCTAACAATAAACATATGTTTGTAGTTTCATGTTTTTAAAAATATACTGCCAGTAACCTATTGATTTACTTGACAAGCACAATAATATCAACTCATGGAGGAATACTTAAATTAAAATTTACAGCATTGCAGAAAATTTGTTTCAAAACAGAGTAAGATAAGTGTAGATATAGTTGTTCAAAATTTCCTCTATATTGCCAGCTTTTATCAAAGGGTCGACTCTTGAAGATTAAATGTTTTCAAATTAAACCGTCGCTTTGCTTGATAGTCTTTCCAAATCTTTGTTTGGTACTGCATCGATTACTTAACGTTCTGAAGATGAGCAGCAAACCACTTCGAATTGCAATAAGCAGAGGCAAAGATTTTTTTAACCAAGCAGTTTCGAAAATATATACCACAGTTATAAGAGAGAATCGATTAGAAATCGAACGAGAGAAATGGTCTAATTTTCGACTTTCTGCTTATTAGTGTGAGAATGAGGTACGGGTGTGTGCCCTACACAGTTCATACGGTAACACCAATGTAAAAACCACCAGAGATCGCCATTTTGAACGTTGTTTGACATTTCTTTTTCCACAAGCAGCGAGTGAAGAGTAAAATGTTTTGCTGTAAATGTTCACTCAAAAAGAAGACGAAATCAAAGCCAAAGGTTACTTTGACTTACTCGAAGTACGATATTCCCCGCGACACACTTCTGTGGCTACTATTGCAGCCTGGAACGCGGCACTTCATTCTCGCACTATATTGGAATTTTCGATCACTAATTTATTCGGGATATCGACACAGATTATTGCGCTTTCACGTATATTTATCTTTCTACGGTACACGCCGAACAATTTCAAAATTTTCTGTGAGATATTTTGACTTAAAGTCAATGTTTTGATTCACCGACACTAATCAAACTGACATTGACATTTCTTTTCGTGTTGCCCGTTGGACACTCTTACCCCGATCTGATATTCCTCACATTTTTCATAAATAAGAGACAGCATTAGGGCTGTTCGGTTGTGATTGGTAGGTAGGAAGGGGTGCATTGATCGGAATTTTTGTGAGAGAGCAATGTTGTGCGTGTATTAAAAAAGGTGAACTCACGAATAGCCAGTTGGTATCCATTTTCTTTTATAGCTGTGGTATGCACTGATTCTCATCAGATGATTAATTTTTATTAACGTTAGTTGTGATAAATTTTTAACTTCGTCGACTTATGTATATCCAACGATATCATTTACTCGTAAAGGTTATTGATTTGTGATCATCGTTCCCTTCTTGTCCATAAATCAGCAAAGACAACGTATGTACAGGTATGTATATTGTTTGTAAAGCTTATCAAAGCTGAGAATAATTGATACGGGAAACTCGATCGGTTTGCTGTATAAGCCTCCGAAAGCAGAATCAAATTGAATTGTTTTTGTGGGATGACTAAAATTGAAAATTTTTTTAACTGAACCCCACGAAAACAATTCAATTTGATTCTGCTTTCGAAGGCTTACTTCACAAAACGTTCGAGTTTCCCGTATCAATTATTGGTCTGTTCGCGTACTTTCAGTCACTGAATTTTACTGAATTTTCCTGAATCATGTGGTGGGGGAAATTCAGGAAAAGTACGAAAACGCTCTCATTGCATTTCCTGAAAATTGACAAACGAAAGTGTCAGTTGTCGGTTTTTGGGAGAACAATAGTGATTATAATGTCATCCTGAGCGATGATAAATTATCGCCAGAAAAATATACGCCAAAAACCGTTTGACAGTTTTCAGTATTTTTCAGTAGCTCAAACTCAACTGAAATTTACTGAAAGAGGGAAAATTTTCAGTTTTCAGTAAAACGGAGTACAAAAACGGCTTCATTGCAGTTAATTGCAATTAATCGTAGTACGCGAACATACCTATTCTCTGCTTTCATAAGCTTTAGAGACGATATATGCACGTCAAATTCCAATCTTCCAAGAATGCCTTACTCTCGGGCAGAAATGTGATTCCGTTCCGCAATAGCACCTAGTAAGAATTTACTGTTTGCTAATTGTAAATTCAAGGAAAAATGGTTCTGGAGTATAAACTGCATTATTGAACTGTATTTTCATGTACATTATGATGCAATCTTTATAAGAAAAAATCGTATAAATTCAATCATACAAAATATCACGTCTCAAATTATGCCAAATTCCACATATTACAATTCTTTTTCCAATACCTTTAACCTTTTCCCAATATATTTGAAGTAAAAAATACGCTTTTCCTAAATTATTCTGAAATTAAAAGAATCGCGCTTTATAACTACCGCTTATTTCGCCAGTATCAATGTAATCGAAATTATGATATAAAATTCAAATATTTAAGAATAAGCTAGAAATAATCACACCCTAAAGACATTTCCGTATCGTTTTTGCGATTAAACAGTTAACTGAGTCCGATAAAACTGAAAATGATTAACTTTTCATCGGATCTTCTCTCCATTGTCGTATCTTATTACCATTTCATGACAGTTGGTATTTTATTTGTCACGCAGCATCTACTCTGTATCCCAGACTTTGTTGTCTATTGGGCTTTCTTGTGAAAATTTAACTATGAATTTCTCACAAAAACGTTTTGAATTATTCAGGAAAAAAGTGAGCTGTTGATGCGAGAGAAAGTCACGTCAGGATATAATATCGTTCTTCGTAGAACTTTCGACTGGTTTATGGCCCGTTTACTCCGACTGTATTGAATTGCCCGCCCAATTGTCGCGCCCGCGGAAATTTTTATATTTGATGAAGCAGTATAATTTTATGTATACGACCGTTCAATACATGCAGCGGCATAGAACAGGAATGAGATGTTTTGGTCTGTTTGAAATTTGATAGAGAATGTTTTATAGCGCGTTGATGATTTTGCGCTATATTTCTTAGATAATGCTTTATATGCATACATACACATAGTCACAAAATTGAAGGCACAATCTATATAAATGCCAAAATATTATTCAATGTTACTACAATTGTAGTATATTTATAGAATTGGAATTTTATTCTGTTAGTGCGTAATCTTCTTTATACATGTACACCAAATTAATACAAAAAAAGTCAAATCTATCACAAAGTTTGCTATTTTGATGTCAACTGTACCACTTGCGAGCGAGACAAAATTGAAGGCACACGTTCATCTAACAAGATATTTTATAGAATTTGATGATGCAATTACTTTTCATTCTTTACAAATATTGAGTTTTAGGTGAACGTTAGTGACTAGTTGAGTTAAGTGTGTTGTTTAAAAAAAAAAAATAAGTATTTGTACATAAATAAATAAAAAAAAGCTGAAATGGATAAACGGAGAAAAGAAACCACAGTTGCGGAAAGAAAAATTATTATTAAGCTTGTTTGTGAAGGTAAAACATA
The DNA here is from genome assembly GCA_963978885.1 of Nemotelus pantherinus. Taxonomy (NCBI): domain Eukaryota; kingdom Metazoa; phylum Arthropoda; class Insecta; order Diptera; family Stratiomyidae; genus Nemotelus; species Nemotelus pantherinus. The sequence continues at coordinate 43,004,087 of OZ022263.1, forward strand.
TCGAGAAGTAGGAAAAATAGTTGGGAGATCATTTTCTTCAGTAAGAATTGTAGTCAACAAATGGAAACTTATATTAATAAAACGGGACGCGGACGAAAAAAGTTACTGTCAGTTAAAGATGAGGAATACATTCGACGGGAAATAGAAAAATGTCCAAAGAAGCCGATTAATAATTTGAGGGCTGAAGTTTCTCATATGATCCAAAAACCAATATCCAAGGAAACTAGTAGAAGAACATTACGAAACCATGGTTTAAATGGAAGAATAGCCCGTAAAAAGCCATTTATTTTAGAAGCAAATAGAAAAAACGGTTAGAGTTTGCGAAAGCTTTCGTAAATGAGGGTCCAGATTTCTGGAAAAACATAATATTCAGTGATGAAAGTAAGTTCAACCTATTTGGCTCTGATGGCAGCCAAATAGTTTGAAGGAAAGCGAATACCGAACTAAAGAAAGAAAATTTGTGTGGAACCGTAAAACATGGAGGAGGCAATGTGATGGTTTGGGGCTGCATGTCTGCAGGAAGAATCGGCAACATGGAATTTATTAAGACCACTATGGACAAATTTAAATACCTCGATATCCTGAAAAGGAATTTAAAATCAAGTGCTATTAAATTAGGACTATCGGATGTGTTTTGGTTTCAACAAGTAATGATCCAAAGCACACCACACATATTGTAAAGATGTGGTTGCTTTATAATACGTCAAAACAATTAAAAACTCCACCTCAGTCCCCAGACCTTAACCCAATTGAACATTTGTGGTCAGTACTTGAGCAACAAATCCGAAAATTTTCAACTGCGAATAAATCTAAGCTGAAGTCAATAATAGCAAAGGAATGGCAAAATATTAGCCCAACCATAACAAAAAACTTAGCGGAAAGTATGCCTAGAAGACTAGCAGCAGTAATCAAAGCCAACGGCTATCCAACTAACTACTAATAATAGATTATTTTATATTTTTCTAGTGATCTTGAAGTTTGTGCCTTTAATTTTGTGCCTTGAATTTTTTTGTTAATTTTTTCTTTTGTTACTTAATTCTTTAAAAAATTGAATTCAATAAATTTTTTTATTCATTTTTGTATTTATAGTCTTCAAGTTAATAGAAAATAAAAAAAAATTGTGATAATAAAGTGACATTAGTTTATGTACGATTAAAAGTTTTCATATTTATTGCTTGTGCCTTCAATCTTGTGACTATGTGTATATAAAATTTATTTCAAAGATCATTCTACTAAAAAAATTATTTTAAGCTGCTTTTATGGAAATTCGTACTATGATTCAAATCCTGCCAGCAACATATTTTCACCAGCATATGTAGAATATGTGGAATGATTCCCCAACCTTCTTTAGTAAAATGAAAATAAGAGATCACTTGAGAGCTCAACTATTTGAATAGAATCATTTCAGCACTTGATTTTTCCGAGCCCGAAGACCTTTCGAACGCCTAGTCCATGTATAAGACCTATACCGATAAATTAATACCTATCACATGAATTCATTGAAAAATGACTTTTCTGAAGCACCAGCCATAGTTCCACACAGACTTCTCGAGAAACCCTCTTTTTCCGAGAAGCATTATCACCAGGAAAGTAGATTCATAGCAGAAATGACTCCATGAGTGAATTCATGCTTTGAGAAAATCATTGAATATGTCTGCCATGGAATTAGCCTCTGCTCCCATGAAAATGTCTCGTCTCGTCTCCGGGAAATATGATTCCGTTCCGTAGTGCTGTTATGTGCGGAAGAAGTATTCTTTTTACCATTAAAAAGAACAAAACGTCCGGAGGGAGAACAAAGTAACACAAGTGCACTTGGTTGGATTGCTTGAGACAAAACGAAGAGGATTTTCAATTGTAGGTATCACAAGAGATTATTAGCGCACGGTTGACTTGTCTTTGTCTGCGAGTGTAGTGGCGAATCATACTTGTGGAAACATCACTTTTAATTGATGCATATGGAATTGCATGGAATGACTATAAAGATGTCTGTGCCATTGTGCGGATAGATGACTGACACACAGGATTTATATCCTCAGAATAAAGTACAAAAGGTCAGAAAAACTGTTCGTTTATTGAATGAGCTTTTCGAAAGGATGTGCGAATAGACTTGATGATTGCACCATACAAAAGATCACGTTAAGCCCAACTCAAACAAACATGTCTATTGAAAGAAGAAAATCATTCTCAGACCGCTTTTGTTTAAGATTATGAAGGGGCCAAGGTTTTTGAAATCAGTTACATACATATGTATGCAAATTGATACGAGATGATCAAAAGTCTGATGCCTCCTATGAAGACGTGAAACTGAAGGTGAATTTTAATAGATTTTTAATTATAGAAAATGATCTTCTTTTAAATTGGTAAGAATATTTATGTAGGTACGTCAACAATTACTCATTGTGTTTATGAATTTGTTGCTGTCAAGTTGATCATGTTGTAGATTTTATTAACTGCAATTCAAATATCCGAAAACTAGAAATGGACTTACAAATTTAATAGACGAAACAACTATATTTGAAGAAGTTCAGTTCTAGAAATTGCTTTGTAACTTCTTAAACTTTCAAAAATATGGTCGAAAATACACCTTTCAAACTAACCAAAGCCAGGTGGATTGTAGTTGAGCAAGGATAAGTAATAGGAGAGGACTCCCATTTCCGCCATTTGCAATGGGTCCCCGTTCGCGTACGTTTGCCACTCACAGCTGGCTAGTTCGAGTTGGCAAGTGACTGCTACAGTAAATGGATTTAGTTAGCCCAACTTAGCGGTACTACCCACAATTGGTAACTCTTGGAACTTTTAGGAGCCTAGAATTTCTTATTTAGGGCTTGACAATTACAAAGAGTATGCCCAATGCTATTTTCTTTTACCTCGCATCTGCTGTATAAATTGATGAATGTCAATCCTATTCTATTCGTATAAGACGCATTAAAGCAATGCCTTGTGAGCGGGCCAACAGTTTCTGCTGAGCTTGAGCAGTTTACTGCTCTTGTTTTTATCGGATGAAGGTCATAATGTCTTGACTAGCTTGAAATTCATCCTGTTTCCCAAACCCATATGGCTTCATATAATTTGCTGGTGGTATCAGGAAGTAGCATTGGCACAGTTATGCAATCGCTATCGCTAGCTCCGAAGCTTTTCCTTCACAACTCGTCAATCTAAACGTTGCATATGACAGCATCTACAGCCACCCTGAACATGCTTACAGTTCTCAAAAGGCATCTGAAAGAGAACAAACTAAGAACGGCTGCCATACTATCGATGCAAATCGTCGTTGATTTGGTTTATCAAATGCCTATAGCATACATTTCAGACTGAAAAACGGTTGCAGATCCATTGAAGTGGTTCATCCTAGTGCATCTATGTGTATCAGCATTTTGCAAGGATATTGGTATTTTCTCACTGCCTTGAACTGCAACACATCCACAACTTCTCATGCGGGCTGCCACCAAGCATTTACTTTTGAGAGTCATATTCCACCACTGATGCGTGACCATACCGGTCGAACCGACTGCACGCAAAGAATGTATGGTAAGCATCATCGTGCTCAATCATTCAGTACCGACAAAATGGTGTACACAACTTACCTATTCTGTTAAGATACTTTATGAAATAACTATGCCACGTTAAGAATTGGCAGAGGTAAAAGTTTACCTCTCCGTGAAAATGGCTGACCCAATAGTCCAAAAGACCTATCAGTTTCATCGTCCAATAACCTTTCTTCCTAGCACTCCAGATTTTTTCCCAGTATTCGCGAACGTGCATGCGCCAGAGCCTATGTTTGCGCTCTCGCGCAAGTTAATCAATCGAAATCACTCCTGTTACTACCAGCACGACGTTCTCCGACACCATATGGTAGATACGGGCGATACGCAGAGTACCTCTACGCTGGACGCTGGCAATACGTACTTGAAACTACTTCGATTCGAGTGCGTCCGCCCAAACTTCCGCCCCATGAAGCATGATGGAGTTGATTGTCACCATCTGCAGCCTCCGTCTTGTTTCGCCGGTCTCCCTAATGTTAGCCATCAATATACTCAGTGAGCCGACGGCTGAAAGAGCCTTGTCACATACTTTACGGATGTGGTTCCAGTATTACAGCTTTTTGTCTAGCGTCACTTCCAGATACTTTATCGACCTACTGTTCTGGACCCCTGCAGAGCTCACCGTCATCAGGATGACAGTTGATATCTTCCGTTTTGTCAACATGTCGATCTCTGTCTTGGACAGCGCCAGCTGCAAGCCATGATCGGTCATCCACCGTTCCACCCTCCTCATGACTTGATTGGGCAAGCTCGGCAGTTCTAGAGGTAATTACTGCTGCCATATCATCGTTGTAACCCAAGGAAAACACATCCGTTGGCATTTCCAGGCGCAGAGGTCCATCGTAAACGGTATTTCAAAGGTTAGGTCCGACGAAAGACCCATTTGCTGCCCCTGAGGGAACAAGCCTGGTCCCTAAGATAGTCCCGCATCAAGACCAACAAGTAGTCAGGAATGCGGAAGCTATGTTCGAGGGCCAAAGGTAAGTCTGTCCAGCTCACCGGTTAGAACGCATTTCGGACATCAACCGGTGAGGCGCTGTGGCATGCCTCCTCCGCTCTTATTAAAATCTTTGTCTCTTAAGTTTTTCAGTATCTCGTTGACTGTCAGGATCCAAATAAGGAGCGGTATAGTTCCTTCTTGTGATGTTCTCGTGCCAACTATTTCATTTACGTAATCCCAAAACAATTACCTCAATTTGCCTGATCTTGCGCATATCCGATGCCCAAACCGTCAGAGATTTTGTTTCATATCGAAACAAAACGTCATTATACTCACAACAATAATGCTGTTTAAATGGCCCCACGACGTCTATGGAGGTAAGGTACGTGAATTCCTTTTGCTCCAAAGACTTTTCTATTGTACTGGTCACTTTATGTAGTACCATTTCAATTGATTTGTTTCCCAGATATGAGTTTTAATTAGTGAAATATGAATCGAGCTCTCAATGTGCAAATCTACCAGCATTTTTCATGTTTTAAGCAGCAAAGATTTTAAGCTGTCTGGACTAAAATCCTTTTAGTTTTTTAATTAAAACTACTCTAACTTTAGTTTCTAGGCTCTACCTTGAGGTACGGATGATAATACGGTCTCCTCTTTGGTTCTGTGGCTTTGTTAGGTCTGAATGAGCTTATTGCCAACGTAATTCAGACCTCGTTTATTACTTTGCTAATCAACTGCTTACACGGCCGGTGGATTCTGTGCCATTGATCATTCCGCGATACCATAGTAGCTGATTCCAACAAGTAGTTTCCATTAGCACATCTAGATAATCGTTTAGGTCCGCTGCACAATATGACAATTTCTTAAGAAAAAAGGTAGATACGTTGGAATTTACACTTATCACCTTCTTAATTCTGGCGGTTCCTCCACTTTCGTCAGTATTCTCACCGAATTCTCTCTGTGTTCCTACCTAATCTCTACCTTCTAGCTCCTGCTTCTTTTAGTCTGAATTGTCAAATTGTCTGATCCGTGTCAAACCGTCTTGCGTAAAACCCTCTTCGTGTGTGGAAGGCCTCCTAAACCGCTTTCCTATTTTTCCTTATGGCTTCCTCAGGTCCCACGTCTTCCAAACCTGATGCTAAGATGTCTACTAAACGGTTCAGTAGCTCGTTCATTTTTCAGGGGCATGGCTTTTCATATAACTGCTTAAGGTGTCCCTTTATTTTTCTAGTAAGTAATCTTTTAAAAATGAGTTCATAGTTACCGATATTCCAGCGTAACCACTGGCGATCCCGCCATCTGTGGATGTTTCTCGTTTGCTGTGCATGCAGTTGCCAGGATTAGCCCTGTTTCTTATAATAAATGTGGGTTTTTCTACTTTTATTAAGAATATTGAGGTTAGTTGAAATTAAAAATACCTACCTCTATCCTTTATGTTAGTACTCCGGCAAATCTCGTGGTAAGCATTTCTGTAACAGAACATAAAAGTCTCATATGCATCTCTTCTCAGTTCTAGTCTGATAAGTTTCGAGTCGTATAATAGGACTAATCGACAGCAGGCAAGGCTGCGTGAAAAACCATTACACTATGAAAACGGGCTTTCTTACTTTCCGAGCGAGTAATGATAAAGTAAGAGCCTAGACAAACAGGCACTTAAATGAATAATTTACTAATGATCATTTATACCTAAATTAGTAACATAAAAGTAGCTGACACACAGCCCATGCGTTAATGATGAATACTGTCACAGACTGTCTGTCACTCAAAGAGACTAGTTTTTGAAAAATGGAGAGATTGAAGGTGTTTTACATGTATGTTGTCTCTCTTATGTGCTAATTAATAAAGTTGAAATACAAACCTCGGAAGAACTACATTAAAATTCTGTAAATATATTGAATTTTTTTTTGTATAGTGCTTCCAAAACATATAAGGGATAGCAAAAAGGTTTTTTTTTTTGTTCCAACGACACGCGGTGTTCTCAAGGGGTCCCCCATATATCTGACGAGAATCGGTTTCCAATGTGGTGTGGCCGTATTTAAGGGGGGAGTAAGGGATAATTTGAATCAAAAAATACTTTTTTCTGTTATTGTTTAGGGAGAAACAGCTTAAGCAAATTTATTCAAACTTTTTTTACATTATAAAGCATCATTTAGAAAATATTTAGTTAAATTTCCGTATATAAATATTGAAAAATAAGCCGGTAACAGAGCATTCCCCAAAACCTCTTTTGAAATACACGTTGTGCGGTGAACACGATAACTCGACGTAGAATTATCTGAAATCAAAAATGTTGTTAAATTTACTTAAAGTACGAGTTAATTCTCCCCCCCTCCATCGTTCTAAAGTTATTATTTTGATTTTTCAACAGTTCGTGGCCTATTTAAGCAAAAAACGCGATTTTACGTTAAGTTTTCCGCCAATTTTGAGGTGAAAAACTACCTTAACATGAAAATGGAAAAATTTCAAAAACGTAGGGGGGAGGCATTTTATACCAAGAAAGTATGTTCCAAGTTTGAAAAGAATCGGTTCAGTAGATTTTGCAGGATCGTGTTCACGGACTTCGAAAAATTGGTTTTCAGATAAACGCGTTTAAAGTTTTTTTTCTCAAAAAGTGAGGAAAAATTTTTTTTTTGTAACTTACACTGAATCATCGATCCCAGGTCCATCAAGTACGTTGCCGGCAGCAATCTCGTTGTCTTGTAACTCTTTCCTTGCAAGTCTGCGTCTAATTCATCCTTCCTTGCTCTGTTCTTCGACTTCATTTTCAGCCCTGTCTTTACGACGCTCATCCTCGGTTCTCGCATACTCGTGAGCCATTGGCCCAATGCCGACCCCTATGTCATTCAGAAATGTCACGTAAGCTGCAGCACCCTCATTGAACGAACATGCAGCTACATATGCTGCGAACTCGACAATGTCCTTGCTACCTGATAACTTTTTTGGCGCAATCCTCCATATAAGTTGGTTCAGGCTTTCATTCGTGTTTTGAGTGAAGCCTCCTATACACCTTTCTAGCAGTTCGTCCTTGCTCAAATCTTCATAAATCGGTTTGATCGCTTGCAAAACATCGTCTGGAAGTGGCGTGTAATCGTGTTTGAAATTTTTTACTCCTGTTGTGGCCAAGGCTTTTTGAAAAGGGCACCATGAATTCTCGCCGCTCAGACATTTATCGTGTTGAGGTTTTCTATCAGTCGACTGCTGGTGGTAGTAGGTTGCCCAGATAGTTTTGCTCCGATTGCTCCGATTGATTTGAAATTTTGACACAACATTTTTGAAATGTTAAACTACAAGAAAACGAAAAAAAATCGATTTTCCGAAACTGTTTATCCCTTACCCCCCCCCCTTAATCTGACATCTCAAAAAAATTGCCTTTTGTTTTTCAATGCAAAAAGCGACTTTTGACAAGCGGATTTTATATTATATCAGGCACCTCTACATCATTTAAGAATAAATTATAATCAGGCTCACATCAACCCTGATTTCTTCCTTTGCTATACTATATAAATCGTGAAGTATGTATTTGAAACTCTTCTCTGTTCAACCATAGTACTCGTATGGTCTAATTAAAATTTTTGAACGAATTATATACTTTCTTATGCATTTATTTTCTAAAATGAGGAAATAATAGCAAACAAGACCTGAATACCTTACTCAGTGTAAAATTCGCAAAACGCGCCTCGAATCGACAACATTTTCACATACATATGTATGTACATACGAGTACACTGAAAAGTAAGTATTGTAGCTACAAAGCTTAAATCGAAAAATCACAGAACCAAAATCACCGTGCATTATTTTCCATACCGAATCGCTTCCAAAACTTTCATTTCAGACCAGAGATAAGTTTCAGGTCAACATACATTTTTTTGGAAAATTAAAAGAAAATTCCCAAACGAATAAGTTACTGGTTTGTATCCACAAAACTTTTGCTCCGACCGCCAAATAAGAATATGAGAAAAATCCAGTTGTCGCAGAAATCCGAATTTCGTATTGTGCTTACGTGCACAGAGTAAATGTTATTCTGAACAAGCGGAATTGGTGGTTGAATAATTTATAGAGTTGCAGGACATATCGTCGCTGTGAAATCAAACCGGCATATCTGCAAAAATTGAGTTTTTGAGTTTTTGGTATCAAAAAATTCCTTATTTTCCCCTCTATTTTTGTGTCGCGCCGGCATATCGTAAAGTTGAATAAAAACCCGTCTAATGGTGTTTTGCCGCTTTGCATTCACGCGGAAATAGCCCACAGGCGAAAACTTTAAAGCGCTCTAGTGAAAAATGTGTATTTTGCAGATATGCCGGTTTGATTTCACAGCGACGATATGTACGTATTTTTCGGGGTTTTCAGTTTAAGTTGCTGGGAAAGTTTTTCGGGATATTTACTTGAAATTCGAATCGTAAGATGAGAAAAATATAGTAACGTGAAAAAGAGCATGTTTATGTATATTTCACCGAATATTTTAGCCCAGATTATATTTTGCAGTATTAATCAGATCTTCTTTGTTTGCTTTATAAAAAGCTAATCGAACTAATGGCTTGAATATTATGTTTAACTTATCAGCTTTCCAACCTAGCAAGAAACTGGATTGATTTTTTCTCGATTTTAAAATACTTGTTTACAGTCTACATGTCACGAGTATTTGTCATCCATCCTTCCGGGTTGGCAGAGCTCCAAATATCTTAAACAAACAATCGCATAAACTTCAATTTTTTTTAGCATTACCCCAACAAATATAATTTCGACATGCAAGTGCGTAGGTGAATGTGACATAATGAGCAAGTACACACAGTTTGGAATGATTTCAGGATACGCTCGAAGCATGCACGAAGCATATCCGGAAAGATTTCCTTTCAGATTGTCTGATGCTGCAAAAGTGTCTCTGCAACTAAGAAGTTTGGAACGTGACATGAATTAAAGTTTTCTTCCGGACTATACACACAATGTATATAATGTACTTATATAATCGCATTTACTAGCTGAGTTCGTGTTTACATACCTTCGAGCAATACCTATTGGCGGTGTGAGAACGTGTATGATAGGAGAAAATTTTGTTGGATTTTATTTGGAGTCGTTTCTTGTGTATGATATTATATTTACGGTGAATTTCCATATTTTTCTCCGAAAAATTAAATGATATTCAATACTCGTATATTGGTTCATGTTTATTCTTGCTACTTATTTTTCGTACATGGCATTGAGATTTTGGATCGGGAGGGATGCGACGTGTGTAAGCTATGTTTCCTAATTCACTTATCTTGGGACTTGCCTTATGTTGCCTTCTGAGATCAGGTGATTTCCAAGAATGAAATGGCAATAAGAGTAGATTAAGAGAATGTTCGCGTAGATAAGAGCTGCTTGGAAGACCAATTTTGAAGCGGTAAAAATAAAAATACGTTTGAAAATTCAATAATTTTCTATAGTTGTTTTTGCGTCAGCTAAGGACTGTAGTTGAAATAACAATAATTTATACACATTTATACACAAAGGAAACAATAGGTAAAAACGCGAAAACATTTATAGAACTTATTAGAGAAAGAAATTCGATTCTAGGGAAGCCAAACAGAATAGTAGCAGATAACGAATTCAATATGATCAACGTAAAAGATTTCTGTGGGAAAGAAGGGATAGAGTTACATTTTAACGCACCTAAAACGCATACAGGGAACTCAGACATGAGCAGATGTCACAGTACACTATTAGAACATATCAGAATATTAGCAATAACGAGTCCAAAACTTAATACAACAGAAATATTAGCCAAAGCAACATAGCACTATAATAATAATAGCACTCATTCGACGACATAGAACAAACCCATGGAAATTCAGTTCGGAAAAGTTAGTGATGAAGAAACACATAAGATGCTACAGAAGAAGAAACACAAATGGTTAAAGGTACACAATAAAAATAGAGAAGAAGAACCAAAAATTAAAGAAGGATTTATTTTTATATGAATAAAATGAAAGCCAAATTTAGGAAGATAGAAGTTATAGTCAATGATAAAGGAGAAATGAATATGAAAGGGAAACATAAAGCTAGAATACACACAAGTATAATCAAAAGGAAGAAACAGTATATGAATGAAACAGAAATGTCTTTCATTTCAGACAAACAAAACGAGATGGACAACAAAAACGATACTTTTTACACTAATCCTGACAATAACGATGATCAAAGCAGAAATTAGCACTGAGGAGATTTAGACGGAATCAGGAATTATATTAATAAAAAAGGACCCAGTAAGATTAATTAAGGATTATAAAAGAATTAACCACATCATAAACCGAAAAACAATATGAAGATGCAATGATTGAAATAACAAGAAGAGTAAGGTTAGATCCATATATGTTAGCAGCAATCGAAACAATCAAAGGAGAAATCAAACTATTAAATTTCAATAAAGAAGAAGGAATCACGATATTTGCAACTACGTACATACCATTCGCGATCACCAAATCATTGGTCTCCAGATGAGTCCAAGGATGGAAATTCCGGGTGGCCTTGGTCACGAAGAACGGGGTGGGTTGGCGCCACTCGCTTCATTCACCGGACTTTACCGTGTGCCCGTCGTCGCGAAGCGAAAAGTCGACGACAGCAAACTACAATTGGAAATGGTAAACGAAAATTACGCCAACTGGATTTGACTGTTAACAATTGGATTTTATTTGATTTCGACCGGATTCTATTACTATACATTCACTCTATTGACTCTACCACTGTAGGTAGGATGACTTATCTTAAAACCTTATTTTCCAAAATCTCCCATGACACAATGAATTCGTTATCTTGTTCATTTTGTTTAAAGCTAAAAGACAAACTTAAGCCTAACTAACCTGACCTTAATTTTGCAGCGGCAATGATTTACTTCCGAACCAGAACCATCTCATGTTGGGGCCCTTTTCCGCCGATCGACGCGTACGAAAAATCCTTGGTGCTCGCACTTGCCATTCGCCAAACAGACGTTAGTGAAATATTCCTCGTTGGGTAAACTGCTCCGCTGCCAATTCACTGGCTATCACCTTAGCTCGCACTTTCGCAATCTGCCATTCATCAAACAGACGTTAGTAAAATATTCCTCATTGGGATAAACAGCTCCGCTACCAATTCACTGACTATCACAGTAGCTCGTTTGCCAACCAGCGCCGGTTACATGAAAGGAGGAAAATTACAGATCAACAATCCGCCACTCGCAGCCTTGGACATCCGTCCATTCACCAAGCTAGATCCAGAAGAAAGCTTCGAGCCACCTCGCTTTAGCCCGGCCTGCAGCGTTAGCCAGCGGGACTTTTTTTGGGGGTGCTCCGTTGGTTGCACTTAAGTGCAACGCCCGGCCGTTGCACTTGTTTTAGGGCATTTCCCTTGTCGTTACACAAGTGTTGCTGGTTGGAAACGCCCCCGTTCCGGGCCGTTCCACAGCTTGCGGTTCGTTTCCGACGTTCCTCTGTCATCTGGCTCCATTTGACAGTTGGAAGTGTCAACAGCAAATTTCATATGTCTCGTGTTTTTCCTCGTCTTCCATTTGAAAGGAAACTCCAGGCAACCGGGTAGCAAATCCGGAGCACTCGAAGAATCCACGTTCCGACCGATCCGAAACCTTTTCACTATCTGGCGTGTAAGACTGCCTCAGAAGTTCCATTGTGTTATCGTTGCCGTATCCATTTACCAGAAGTCCGATCGGCATATATTGCTGAAAAATCGCCATCACCAGCTTCCTACGTTATCAAACACGCGGGTCGGATCCTAGATCTTATTCGAGGGTGGCATCAGTGTTTTGAATGAAGAAGAGCCTTAGTTTTTGAAATTCGTGTTCGACTTCTATCTATATTCAGTTGTTCCAGGTCCTCTTCTAGTATAGAGATTATATCGTCGGAAACTGTTTCGTTACCTCCAAGAAAATGAATCTTTTCGACATTTTCAATGTGACCACCACAACATTCCAGTACTGATCGAATACGATCGAAATGTCGACGGTGGCAAATAATTTTGATGTGGGAGTAATGTCTCGCATTACTAATTATATAGAATTTATATAGAATTTATTCAAAATTTTAGCTACTTTCAAACGTGCGACCCGCAATCTTAACAGCATTCAAGAATGCAAACAGAATCCGACGTTTGACTAAGTGGTGAGTTCACTCCAGGGTTACGTAGGTTATGGTTCGTGGTGTTTCTATCGACCAAACTTGTCGTGGCTTGGCAGCATGCCACCGCATCTTCGGCCGGCTCGTTGTACCGCATTTTTATTTCCTTTTTACTATCTTACATCATATTTCTATATAATTTCTACCATTTATATCATATATTCTTTCCTTTTACCATTTACATTTCCTTTCTACTAGTTTACATCATATTTATACATAACTTTTTTTCCATTTATATTCTTTTCGTTTACCATTTTTAACTTTAACATTATATATTCCGCGAAACCATGACAAACCCAGAATAGAACCTAGAACACGGAAGGCAACTAACGTTTCAAGAGAGGATTCGAATCAAGAGAGGATTAATTAACCCAGTAGGATCAGCATACAAATTTTTATTTGGAGTAATGGACAATGATGACTGCGAAGAAATATTAGGGCACTTACAGGTCATAGACACAAATAATCATAATCTAATAGAAAACATGAACAAACAGATTAAAATAAATGACGTTTTCCAGAATAGCTTGAATAAGATCGTAGACAAGATAAATAAAACAAAGAAACTATATGATGATTTAACTAGTAAAGTAGACGAATAAATGAAGTCAATAAATAGAATACTAATGACAATACAAGAAAACCAGAACCTAGACCACACAAAAGACCAGCTAGAGAAAATTATAGTCAATGTAAATTCAGCTAAAACAGGAATAATGACGAGATCAATGCTAACGAAAGATGAAATAGATTCTTAAAATTTATCAGTAGAAGAACTAAAAGAAATTATGACCAGTGTATTAACAAAGAATAAAACGATAATTTTCGTAGTAAATATACCAATGTTGACACATCCATTATTGTCATATTATATCAAATAAATACCAAATGGAAAATCGGAAACACTGAATATTGAGACAAAAGAAGTAGTAATGTATTCTGGAGAATACTACAAAATGGAAAATAAAGTAAAGAATTTAAACAATAAATTACAATGTAAAGATGAAAAATGTATAATCAAAGTGCCAAAAGACACTTAACCGCTTGAAACCCAACAAAGCACCGGGCATCAATGGGATCCCCGCAGTGCTCCTGAAGACAGGCAGGATTTCCGTTTTAAGGGCAATCAATGGATTGGTGACAGGCATCTGGCAACAAGAAACGATGCCGGATGAGTGGCGAAAAAGTGTTATATGTCCCATTCACAAGAAAGGAGATAAACTGCTATGCGAAAGCTCCAGGGGCATATAACGCTGAGAAAATTCTTGGTGAATATCAAGGTGGTTTCAGACGTGGAAGATCGACAACTGACCAAATATTTACGGTCAAACAAATTTTGGAAAAATGCTGAGAATCTAACATTGATGTCCATCAAATATTCGTCGACTCCAAACAAGCGTACGACAGCATCAACCGAACTACATTATATAACATCATGCTGCAGTTCGGAAAGTTGGTACGACTGGTGAAAATGACCATGACCGACTCCACGTCACAAGTGCTAATTCAGAATAATATGACCTACTCGTTTTCGACGAATACAGGGCTAAAACAAGGGGATGGATTAGCTCCGGTACTCTTTAACTTAGCGCTTGAGTATGTCAAATTAATGAACAAAAAACAAAAGTTATGACTCAATCAAGGAAAAGGACGCCAATAAGACAAAACATAACGATAGCGGACTATAACCTTGGAAACTTAGACAACTTTGTGTACCTAGGGACAAACCTCCCGAAGGATGGGAATGAGCTTGACGAAATTAAGCGACGGATTCAATTAGCCAATAAGACATTCTTTTCGGTGCTTTCCATTTTGATATCTCGATGCGTACACAGGAATACGAAGCTCCGCATCTACAAAGCAATTATTAGACCTGTGCTATGCTACGGAAGCGAAACCTGGACGCTGACCCAAGCATCTGAAAAAGCCTTGAATACGTTTGAAAGAAGGGTATTGCGAAGGATCCGCGGTCCAATACGGGAAGAAGTTGGATGGCGAATCCGATACAACAACGAGCTGTATACCATAAATGACGAGCCGGAAGTCTCTACCGTCATACGGTTCCAAAAACTACAATGGGCTGGTCACGTCGAACGAATGAGCGACAATCGAATCCCCAAACGATCTCTCAAGGAGCGGGCAAGCGGAGCCAGGCCAATCGGTGCTGGGAGGATTCGATAGATGCTGACAGCAGGTTACTTTTGGGAGCACCGAACTGGAGGACGCGGTCACTGAACCGAGACGAATGGAGGCGAAGCATTAAGGTGGCTAAGGCCCGATTCGGGTTGTAGTGCCCCGATGATGAAAAGACACTAAAGTAGAAGAAATCGAGAAGGATCTAGTAATTGCAACAAACCTAGTAAGAAAAATAAATCAAAACTGTAATGAGAAAACATACAAACTCGAAACAACATATATAATAAGATTTAGTAATTGTCAATTGAATATAAAGAATAAAATTTCTGCAAATGATATCATATATTATTACTAGAACCAATCAAAAATATATCAAATTTCAAATATGCAGAAAATTTTGAAACATTAAAAATCGAAAATTTAAAGAACTAAGAAGAAATTAGAGAAATCAAATATGTACATCAAAGTAATTCCGTAATAGGATCAAGTATCGTAATAGTAATCAGTATATCAATTGGAATAATTACATACCTATACTGCAAAAATAGAAGATCAATTCATATAAATGTAAATGAAAATCTAGAAACAGTTTCCGTTGAGGACAACGACAATCTTAAGGGGGGAGGAATCATATGCAAATCACTATCTAAATCACACATGAAGGCAGATCATGAGATCACTACAAAATTCAAACCAAGTATTGGTCATGTAAACTAGGAACGATATCATATACATTCCTTATAGATTTACATTTTTATCTCAAAGAATGCTACACAGAAAATTACACTCCTTATTAAATTACATTTCTATCTAAAAGAATGCAACACAGGAAATTAAATTTTTTATCAAATTACATTTGTATCTAAAAGAATGCAACACAGAAAATACATGAAATTACATTTCTTATCGAACTAAGAACAACAGGAAAGCACCACGATAAGACATGATATTCAAAATGCATATTCCAAGATGCAATTGTACTAAATCTTGATAATAGAATCTTAGTTCTTACGTTTTCATTTGTTGAATAGACAACACGTTAGTTGTTAGTAACTTTCAATAAAGCACTGTTTAATGAATATAAATTTGTGTATCAATAAAACTTTAAGCAACCTAGTAAAGTGAAAAAATGAGAAACTAAAAATCAGTGACACGAAATGCGCAGACTACATACTATCGAATAAAGTGATCGAAAAATATATTGTGATACCACCACATCCAATATATAATTCGCTCACCAAATGACGCCATTTTTCTCCAACTCCCGCAGATTGGCTGTAGCAGCTTTAGAAATCATATTTATTTGCTAATAAAAAATATCAAAATAAAGTTTAAAAATACTATAATTTTTGCGTCAATTGATCAACATTACTTTTCAGGAAACATTTTAGAAAATTCATTTAATTCAGCCTCATGATTGCGTTGAACCCCATAAGTATTTATTTTGCTTGACTTGTAGTCGGAAGAGATGGCAATTCGCACATCGACCTCACACAGGACAGCCGTTTGGCATAATTGGTAGGAATATTCCTTTCACTTTATCGCTTGATACGACTGAATTGCGATTTATTAAAAGATATAAAGCTTTGGGTACTAAATCAAAATATCCGAAAAAAAATATCTGTCGCAACATGCAACACTGGAAAAGAATGAGCTAATTAGGAACTGAAATCTGAATAAAATTCAATCAATCTCACCAGCACAATTTGATATTGCACGAGCAGTGCCTAGCTTATACGCCAGTGTTGGTGTGACATTAATATATCTTGCTTAATTATTCTGTCCAATAATCACTGCAGCACGTCATTAACTATTTAAACCTTTGAATATGTGTTGAATTCCTCAATACTGGAATACAAATCGATAGGCTTGCATGTTGTAATCCAGCACGTAGTACGGTTCGGGCAAAATTGAATATTAATTAATGATTTGTTAATTCGGGCTTTTATCATACTCCAATCAACCCTTTTTGCTTACTAATAGATACCAACACTATAATGACATGTAATTCCATCGATATACTATAAAGAGGTAATCGCAACGGCTTGATAACAGGATACAATCGGCTACAGGACTTGTGTAATTTATTCGATTACACAATTATTGATTGAATCCAGTAATAAATCAATGCAAACAAGATATGCCGCTACACAATTAATGGATAGCGTAGTGAAAGCTTGGATGTATTTTTAAGCATTTCAATCCTGAAAATATTATTTGACTGTACTAAGCCTGCAGTATTGTGCAATTTTGTTGGTTTTGATCAGGAAAAATAAAATGAGAACAGATTAAAGGTAACAAGTACAGGCTGGATATTTTTCAAGTCATTTCCAATATCATTCCAATTTGTAATGACGAACTTAGATGTACTTACTATCGAAAAAAAGATCCATGCTTATCTCGCTGAGAAAAAAATGCAAACAAATAGGCAATTACTAATATAATATCGAAAAAATCTGCAAATTAGTTTAAAAAAGGTCAATCGAGAAAATTTTGAATGGAAGTGGACAAGAGAAAGGGCGGTAATTTCTAGTTACCATCTGAAGTCAACCACCGCTGGGGATACTACCTAACCTACCATACACAAAAAACGTAATTAGTTGTAGAAAAAATCAGTAAAGGGAGAAATTGGGCGAATGTGCGTCTATGAATCTCACTAAAATTACAATGAGAATATTTTTTAAAAAATGCCAATCAAGACGAATCATCAAATTAACACACAAAACCAATTGAAGGAATCCGTGGCATCTATTTCTGACACACACTGTTCGAGCTTTACGTGATTCACTTTCCTAATAACTATTTATGATACATGCATCCATACTATTTATGCTGATTTAACTCTAAATATGTTTTTTTTTGTTTGGTTTTGGATGCGATACTATGAACCCGAGTTTCAGCACAAGTGACCATTTAAGCCAAAATTCTGCACCTCAGTTTCTGTTCTGCTTTCAAAAGACGAGGATCTTACATCGCACACGCTTTTCTCAGCGCTATGGCGTTTGCTATGATTATTTATCAGCCACAATGGCAAAAGGTAGGAACCGGGAAAAAATTTAGACATCACAATCGACAAAATTATGTGATAAAAAAAGCTTAACATCATAATAAGGTTGAAGCTTTGAACATTTCTTTTGATTAAAAAGAATTAAAATGAAGTAGTACCGTGGAAATTTTTCGAATTAGATTTTGATCTAAACAAACAAATGATTAAACCACAGAGGTTTAATGGTTTCAAAAAAACGATCCTCTGGTTTATAGCTCCCCCAATTATATATATATGGATCCTGTAACACAACTTACACCCCACTTACCCAAGAAAACAGCTATCAAGTTCTCGCTGTAAGATACTCTGCGACCAAACGTTTGAGGCTGCATGCAAATGATACGTGTAACGAAAATGAAAATCGTTCCACCAGTTTTGTTATCCAACAAAGAATATTAGCCATATTAACGTCAAAGCTGATTGTCCTGAAGATTAATAACTGTTTTAGATTTAAATGCATTCAGGGCCGGATCTTCCTCTAGAGTAAATGGAGCAGCTGCGCCGGGAGCACGTCAAAAGGGGCGCAAAGTTCATAATAACAAAAAGTTCATAACATCTTTTGTTCTTCAAAATTCATAGCATCTTTAGTTCATAAGAACAAAAAATATCAAAATACACCAATATTCAAAGTTCATTCTATTCAATTGGCAGTTTATATTCTTATTTATTTTTCCTTCAATGCAAACTTTGATCTTACAGATCGTTAAATGCCTTTAAAGCTTCAAAGCAGTCCTATTCCCATATAAATTTCACTTGTCTTGCAAGAGCAAAATTTACAGACACGATCGCTGTTTGGGGCACATTACGTCCTTCACATCATTAATGTTTTTGATTGAATTTAGATTACTTCATTCTGCTAATTACTTTACTTCTTTGTATTCTGTTTTCTCCCCCATTTGTGTTTTTTCAACACTTTTAAACTATTCAACACAAAAACCCATACGAGCGATTGCCCTGGTGCGAAAATCTATATTGCTCCATTCACGACTTCATTTCGTATGAGGGGTATTTCACGTGAAGCGGACAACGAAAAAAAAATCGAAGTTCCGGATTGCGTTCATATTGTGCATAATTGTACTTCTAGAGGGTATGAACATGGATGCACAAGTTTTTGTTTTTATGAGGTTGAGTTACCGAGTTGGAGGCTTCTGAATAATTGACGAAATTGATGAAAGGTTTTTTGGAAGCAAATTCTGAGGCTCAGAACAAAATTTAGAAAACATTGAACGTACTGATTGGTATAGAAAATTAACTGTTCTTTTTCATTTTGAAATTATATTTGAAAAACAAATTGTTTTTTTCTGTGTGAAACCGGAAGTAGACACCTCAACTCGTAATTTTAATAATTTGGACCAGGCTAATGTTTTTATTTTTATAACAAAACAAAAGTAATAATTAATAATTATACAAAATTAAGATGTGAGGCAAGAGATGCGCCTATTCGAGACTCTTAACAAAGGTTGAAAGCAGAATTTTATTTTAATGCTTTGGGTCGCTTTGAGCAGCTTTTCTTCAGAAAATCCCCAACATTTGAATCTGAAAATCCATTATGTGTCAACGATTCTTCCAGTTTTGAGCAATGCTGAGGTGTGATTTGGTTTGGGTTAGTTTTAAGCTTCCTTATCTGATACACACAACTTAATATTTCAGTATAGTGTTTTTTTTTGTAAATTTTAAGAAGAAAAGTCCATGTTTGCAACTTAAATTAAGGAAACCGACTTGCCCAATGATATCCTTAAATACATTTTCAGTAGAAATATTGAAGATCTTTGAAAATAGTGCTGACTTTACTCTTTACAGTTACAGCGTGTACCGAACGGCAACACCGTTCGGTGGAACGACAACGACGACGACGATTGCAGACGTGACAAGATGAGGAGTTAGTCTCGAACAATGATGTAGTGCAAGGCGCGAATATTAAGAGCAGTGCAATGTATTATAGTGCAATGTATCATATAAACAAATAGTGCAATAAAGGCGCGGCGGTAAACCACCTATCATGTATTTTATTTTCCCCCTGCCGAGTGTGCACGAATGTGCCACCTTCGGCCCTATACTATACACAGCGGGAGAACGATCATTTCAAATTAAAAATTTTAAAGAATCATTTGAGATCTACGCTGACGCAAGAAAGATAAGTAAATTTGGCAATTTTTCATGAAAATTGCATGTTGAGTAATTCTCAGGTAAAAAAAACTTCCAAGTGCTAGTAAAAATTTGCTAAGAATTCGCACTCGTGAAAGAGGGGGTCAAAAAATTAAAATCATAATATAGATGGCGCCAAATGTTGTTCTGCGCCGGGCGGAAATATGGTCAAAACCGGCCCTGAATGCATTAACCTCCTAAATTTAGGGCAAATCAACGTCAACTTGAAACTTTGGACGAAATTAAAGTAGACAAATAAGCTACAAAGAATACGAAAAAGGTACCTGGGTCCACAGACCACATTTTATGTAGAATTTTTACTTGCTAAAAAAAAGTCCAAGCTCACAGGTCGGAGTTCAGCTTTGCATTAATTCAGCTCGGTTGTGCTTGCTTACCTATCTATGCCCTCCAACTTTAAAAACTAAGTAGCTTAATGGTCGTGAAGGCATCTCATCTTCCACTTTGGTTGCAACAATTTCTCAACGTATGTTGAGATAGTGCACCAATTATCTTCCTTGTGCATCAACATGGAGCGGTACCGGACCGGTCGTGGATTTGAAGTTCCATTTCAAACTTTTAAACCGCAGCATCAGCGCGCACTTCCTCATAACACCGAGAGACATAATCCATTCTTTTCAGTTATTTTGATGTATTATCGTCGTGTTAAGAAATGATGCAAGTAGAATTCCGCCTGTCCACCGCGTGCCCTTTCTTCTGCAGTTTTTGATCCGGTGAACTTGTATGCCAGTTTCTTCGACGAGTATATAATTGAAAATAGTCCCCAAGACTTCAGCATTGATTTCCCCTGGACTTGGTTTTAAGACTTTGGTGTCCAGTTGTTTGCCATGTCACCTTCCACTTCCCGTCGTGCCAGTATGATCGATCCTATAGTGCAAAAATCTTATTCAGCAATCGCAACAGGGAAACGATGGAATTTAAAATTGATTTTTAAAGCCGTTGAACGTGCAAAGTCACACTTGGAGTCTTTAGATCACTAAGTTTGCTCTGCAACACCCCCATACATTTTGAATTTATTCAATTTATTCGTTTTCGACTCATTTCCTGGATGAAATTTTACTGTGATAAATTTATCTGCTAATTTTTTTTTTTGCATGTCCAACTTTCATTAAGATTCTGAAAGCGAAGTAGAGGTTTCTCTTCGCAGCCCTGAAATTTGAAGTTGGTAGATACTTCATTTGCAATCAACGTGAGAGGTATGTTCCAATAAATACATTTCTTTAAACGTACAAATAAGTGTGGCGTTTTTCTTATAGTTTTCGTGAATGAAGATTTGTTTGCCAAAATATATTCATAGATTCTCTTTCTGAGGGTACGCCTATCTTACATCTCTTTAGTCGATGGTCATCAAAGCAACTTTTGAACTTTTTGAGTAGAATCGAGGAGCACTTCCACTTTGAAACTGCTAAAGAATAGGACATTCACATGCAATTTGCTTTCAAACATTGAATATCGATAACAACTCGAGTCACATACATATCTTTGAAAAGTAAAATTGGAAATTTCAGTTTGTGCCTGGGTCGTAAATCACTTTCGACCCAAGTTCCAAGTCAAGCGCAGCACATGCACTTTACGAGCTTCTCCTCCATCTACTTGAGTCGCTCGTGTGCATTCACTTCGGAAGTGAATACTTTCTGCGGCGGATGCCGCATTCAAAAGAAGAAGGTCATTCTTTCGTTCATTCATTCTTCGTTGTCGAGGACGGTAACAGCGACCGAAGACAGTGGCCACAGTCGCCAGTTAACTTGTTTCGAACAAATTGACCCACTTTTTATCGGCCAAACGGTCTCTTTCTCGTCAGTTTTTCACTGGTGTAAGTGATTTGCCTATCGCTATGCTGGCAAGTTTCACGCTTTTTATAAATACATATGACGAAAGTACACATTTGGAAGTCTGGGTGCTTATCGACGCTTTTTTATTGAGAAAATTGTTTTCTTATTGGTGTGTGATGAAAATATTGGTTTGGCTAACACTTTCGCTGAGCTAAGAAATGCGACTTGAGATGTTTTAATGGCATTGTTGATTTGGTGTAAATTCTTTGGAAAATGGATGAGTAGTGCTTTAGTAGTGTGGTTGCCAGTTAAGATTCAAAAACAGTTCATAAGGATTTACAGTTCATAAGTCACAGCTAGATACAATGACAACTAAATAGTTCAACATTTCAGTTTAACCTAAAAGAGTGAATATATTCTGAACAAGTTTTGTTTTTATAGAAAAGACTTGCCATCTCAGGCAATGCATACCTTTTTTAAGTAGCACCGGTTTTTGTCGAACATAAAATCTCAGTTAAACGAGCTGTGAAGTCCATTTTCCTAGTAAGAAGTAATCTAGACAGACCGAGTTTCATGCCGAATAAGAACAACAATAACGTTTTATCGCACCTCTTTAGTGTAGAATTTAATAATTAAATAGTAAAATTTTTTTAGTACAAATCTTACTAAAATGATCAGTGCTGTTTTAATTTAGAAACTTAAATTTTATCAGGACATGACTTACAGCAATAGTAATTATATGTGTGAGCTTCATTTCATAATAATGACTACGTTTAATTTTTTCAGAGCTACTGTTGCACGACTTAGCTCTGCCGAGCAATCGTCAGTGCAGCATGATTAAAATTTAAGGGATCATTATAATGTTTAACCAGCCTGCCATTTCCCCGCCGACTAGCTCAGTTGGTCGTGGGTGACTGGGCGGATGATATTCTTTGTGCTAAAACACATACTAAGCGGAAGGACTGCGAATATTCCACGTAGGAATCATTATTTTAAGGGAAAATTTACTCAATCATAATTATATTGTTTTTTTGTTTTTTCATAATTGTATTTGACTCCAAAAGTAAAATTATGAAAACAAGTTAAAAAAAAAACCATAAATATTAGCAATACAGGATAAATTAATTCTAAAATTATATACTTTAGGTGAATCCCTTACGATTTAAGCTATTTAGTGTATTGGGTGGGCCTCTATTTCACCCAATTTCATCTAAATCGGTTTACATCGAAAAACAGCAAAGGTAATATATAACAAATCCAAAAATTAAAATATATAAATATTCGAAAAAACATTTTTTCAAAAATAAATAATGCACATGCATCACCCACACAACAGATTTTCAATAGATACATAAAGATAATTTAAATTCAAATAAATCAACATAAGAAGAAAATGTAACTATTACTGGTGGTACTGTATTTTGCCATCTTTTCAGTGTATTGCAATTCAATTTCAGTGTATTACTATTCAGTGTATTACTACTTTCATTAATAATTTAAGAAAAAGGAACTCATGCAATTACTGATTAAAAATTTTCATTCGTATATGAAACAAACATACATACTAGAGATGAAGCGTATATACTGGAACAGGTATATGGAACAGGTACTTTTTTGAAACAGCCAGTACCTAGTACGAAATTCAAAAATACTAGGCACGAGTATTTTTGTCAACTATACATGTAATCAAGAATTTACCCAATAAATTTCCTTCATTTGATTCATTTCAATCAAACAGTGACGTAATAGTATCCTAATATTAATATATACTCGTATTTCATACTTGCAAGTGCTTTTATACTCGTATTTCATAATTTCATGCTCACGAGTATTTCGTACTTGCAAGTATTTTCGTATCGCGTATTTTCGTATCAAGTATTTTCGTATAGAGTATTTTCGTACTTGCAAGTATTTTTGTATCGCGTATTTTCGTACCGAGTATTTTCGTATCGAGTATTTTCGTATCGAGTATTTTCGTACTTGCAAGGATTTTCGTATCGCGTATTTTCGTATCGAGTATTTTCGTACTAGCAAGTATTTTCGTACTTACAAATATTTCCGTATCGAGTATTTTCGTACTTACGAGCATTTTCGTACTTGCAAGTATTTTATTCAAATATTCAAAAAGTTTTTGGGGCAAAAGTAGCTGAAATCGGACAAAATCGGCCAATTTTGAGTAAGAGTTGTTTGGAACATAACGGGCCAAGACCTATTGCTGTGATACGAAAATTTAGGTTTTGTGGGGGAGTAAGGGGATTTTCGGCCATAGTTTGGCAAAAACTGCCTTAGTCGGAGTAGTCGGAGAGTACAATAGTGATATTTTAAGGGCGAGAAAAATTTTTGATAGAAGAAATTGGGCAAAAAAGTCCATTACTTCCAAAATTTTTTTTGTATGGCATGAGTTGGGGGACCTTTCTGAGTTGTTTCGGGCAAAATTTCCATATATGTCTGGGAAAAAGCGAACTAGTTTCGAAGATACGGTAAAATAAAATTTACGAGACCGCGGGAGGTAAAGTGACCCTGGACTCATGTCTAGTCTTATCGAAGAGGTTGGCCCCCTAAAAGGTGCATGTTTAATAGGCGAAACATTTTTTTGTATTATTTCTTAATAAAATTTTCGATAAACTACATGCTTCAGTGGTATCAGAGGTCAATCGATGAAAAGTTATTTGAACGAATACAGGAGGTATTTAATATAATATTGTATGTAATAAAATGAAAATCAAATTGAATTGATTGAATTTGAACCTAAAATGAACCGTTTTTCTAAAACGAACCGTTTTTCTAAAACGAAGAATATTTCTGAAACGAAAAATTTTTCTAAAAGAAATAGTTTTTCTAAAACCAATTATTTTTCTAAAACGAACCGTTTTTCTACAGCAAATACTTTTTCTAAAACCAATAGTTTTTCTAAAACGAACCGTTTTTCTACAACAAATAGTCTTTCGAAAGCCAATCGTTTTCCTACAACGAATAGTTTTTCTAAAACCAATCGTTTTTCGTTTTCCTAAAACAAGTCGTTTTTCTAAAACGAACCATTTTTGTAAAACGAAACGTTTTTCGTTTTTTTTAAACGAATTGTTTTTCGCAAACGAAATATTTTTATAAAACGAATCGTTTTTCGCTTTTATAAAACGAACCGTTTTTCGTTTGTTAAAAGGAACTTTTTGGCAGTGGAAAACTGTTAGCTGCGGAAAACAGATTTTCAGAGGCAAACTAGGTATGTATGTATATAATACGAGGTTGTCAGATTTATTAGTTGCATATTTTCGAAGAGCTGGTTAGGGTGGGTAGCATTGAAAACAACAACAGTTGCTGTTGTTTTGAATGCTGCTTACAAGAACCAGCTCTTGATGGCATACGACAATGTATGTTGGTTCTTTACGACCATGTGTACTGATTGATGTATGATTATACGGTTGATCAAGTAGATAATATATTGGAAAATTGGGACAATAAAAGTATTAATTCAGTTTGGAAGCGCTTATTCCTAGCAATGAATGTTTACGATACGATGGTGGAAAACATAATACATAAAATATATATAAGAAAAACTTAACACGTAAAAATTAAATTAGTACCGGCTATAATTTTGATAAATTACATTTTCTTGTTTTTTGCATTTTTCAATTTATTATACCTTCCGAAATCACGTCTCAAAATTTTATGAAGATATTTCCAAAAATAAAGAAGATACGGCAGTTTACGGCAGACCGCTGCTTTTAATTACTGCGAAAAAAAGATGAAGAGCGCATAAGTCAGGCAGAAAAAGCGACAAAGGAAGCGCGTTTGACCAAAAAAAAACTGCCCAACTGCAGGAGCAACTGGCTTATGTGGACTCAAGAATACTTATTTATTTATTTACCAAGCAAGGCGTACATGTATAAAAACAATAAAATAAAATAGTACATGCATAAAATTACGAAACAAAATAAAAATAAAACAAACTATATAAATACAAGACTAATAAATAGTGCATAAATAAAATAAGCTATAGAGACAACAAATAAAGTGATAAATAAATGACAGATGGCAAATGAATGACTAACAAATTAAATAGTGCATAAATAAAATAAGTTATAAACAGACAACAAATAAAGTAATAAATAAATGACAAATGGCAAATGAATGATTAACAAATTAAATACCAAATTTAAATTGAACATACAATACATATATGTTAGTATGGTGAGGGGGGTGGGGGAGACTATAAAGAGAGAGCCTTGATGATGTTATTTTTAAACGTTGATTTAGAAATCGTAGGGGAAAAGTTCTCGCTCATGCTATTGAATAGCTTGCAGCACCTATTTATTGGCTCGTTTGCTGCATATGTTGTGTTGTGATGGTATTCAATAAGCAATCGTCGGGATCTAGTTACTCTCAAGGGCTGATTGAGTACAAACTTTTCTTTCAAGTAGACGACATTAACCACGTCTCTGATGACATCGAAGCTGAAGCAGGCAGATAACATTAATCTTCTCGACGCAAGGGGTAACAAATTCATACATTTAAGGCGATATTCGTATGATGGTAGATTACTGAAATCATAAGAAATGTATAGTTTAACGATTGCAGACTGAGCAATGGTAGGTGATAAAAACATATTTTTTATATCATCATCATCATCGATGCACTATAGCCCGAATCGAGCCTTCGCCTCCTTAATACGTCGCCTCCATTCGTCTCGGTTCAGTGACCGCGTCCTCCAGTTCGGTGCTGCCAGAAGTGACCTGCTGTCGGCATCGATCGAATCCTCCCAGCGCTTGCGTGGCTTACCGACTGGCCTGGCTCCGCTCGCTCGCCCCTTGAGAGACCGTTTGGGGATTCGATTATCGCTCATTCGTTCGACGTGGCCAGCGCATTGTAATTTTTGTAGTCGTATGACGGTAGAGACTTCCGGCTCGTCATATATGGTATACAGCTCGTTGTTGTATCGGATTCGCCATCCATCTTCCTCCCGTATTGGACCGAGGATCCTTCGCAATACCTTTCTCTCAAACGTATTCAAGGCTTTTTCAGAAGCCTGGGTCATTGTCCAGGTTTCGCTTCCGTAGCATAGCACAGGTCTAATAATCGTTTTATAGATGCGAAGCTTCGTATTCCTGTGTACGCATCGAGATTTCAAAATGGGAAGCACCGAAAAGAATGTCTTATTGGCTAATTGAATCCGTCGTTTGATTTCGTCAAGCTCATTCCCATCCTTCGAGAGGTTCGTCCCTAGGTACACGAAGTTGTCCACATTTTCAAGATTATAGTCCGCTATTGTTATGTTTTGTCTTATTGGCGTCCTTTTCCTTGATTGAGTCATAACTTTTGTTTTTTGTTCGTTAATTTGAAGACCAACTTCCTTGGCGGTTTCGTCTAAAGCTACAAATACTTCCTTGGCGTCATTGAACGAACGTGACATAATGTTGATGTCATCAGCGTAAGCTACTAGCTGTGTCGACTTAAATAATAGAGTTCCTCTCGTGTCAACGGGGATTTTTCTGATGACATATTCAAGCGCTAGGTTAAAGTGTACCGGAGATAATCCATCCCCTTGTTTTAGTCCTGTATTCGTCGAAAACGAGTTGGCCATATCATTCTGGATCAGCACTTGTGACGTGGAGTCGGTCATGGTCATTTTCACCAGTCGTACCAACTTTGCTGGGATTCCGAACTGCAGCATGATGTTATACAATGCAGTTCGGTTGATGCTGTCGTACGCTTGTTTGAAATCGGCGAATATTTGATGGACATCAATGTTGAATTTCCAGCATTTTTCCAAAATATGTTTTACCATAAATATTTGGTCAGTTGTCGATCTTCCACGTCTGAAACCACCTTGATATTCACCAAGAATTTTCTCAGCGTGATGGGAAATCCTTAACTCTAAAATCTTTGTCAAGAGTTTGTACGACGTACAAAGTAGTGATATGCCCCTGAAGTTTTCGCATAGCAGTTTATCTCCTTTCTTGTGAATGGGGCATATAACACTTTTTCGCCACTCATCCGGCATCGTTTCTTGTTGCCATATGTCGGTCACCAATCCATGGATAGCCCTTAAAACGGAAATCCTGCCTGTCTTCAGGAGCTCCGCGGGGATCCCATCGATGCCCGGTGCTTTGTTGGGTTTCAAGCGGTCCATGGCCTGCCGGACTTCATCTAGTGTAGGAGGGTGAGATGTGGCACTGTCAGGGTATGTACCAATTAGTGATGGCAATTCGTCGGGTGCGGGGACATTTCCGTTTAGTAATTGCTGGCAATAGGACGCCCATCTTTCCTTCACCTGTTCTGAGCCACTTATGATACTTCCGTCGGCAGCCCTGCATAGGCTAGTTCGTGGTTTAAAGCCTTGTTTTAAGTGCCTCACTACTTTGTTTATTTTTTATATAATATTCAATAAATAAATGGAAAAAAAAAATTTAAACGCGTTTTTCTCGAAATGAAGTTTTTTCAAACTGCCGACACTTATTCTGCGGATTGGCCGAACCGATTTAAGTCCAATTTGGTGCACTACTTTATTCAAGTATCTTGTGTGGTAATCTACCACAATATAGGCCAAAAGTTAACCCAAAAAAATTTGGCAAATGAAACAAAGTGAAAAAATCACGATTTACCGAAAAATATTTTCAAACAACCGCTATTTTCTATCATTTTTTTTTAAATATTGTGGCAGATTACCACGTAAGAAACATTCCTCTTTAAAATGCGGTTTGTTTTTTTTGTTTTAGATTCTTCATTTCTGAGATTATCTGTCCGCAGTATGACGAGACATTTTTCGAGACATCAACTTTTGCGCGCTCTATAAATAAGGAGAAAAATGAAAAAAAAAAAATAATCTTTGTAATCTTCAAAATGTGTATTTTACCAATGCAAATTTTAAAATTTATACATAATAAAGAAGGTGAAAAAAAAATATCGAAAATTAGGCTGTTTTTTAGCATACCCCCTTAATTGAAAATTATTCAAACTATGAACGATGTTTCTGATTTGAACTACATACATTTCAAAAATTTATTTTGTCGCACAGCATAACATTTTTTCTTGTCGTTAACAAACTGTTTCTTTTTAAACAGTTTTAAAAGAACAGTTGTTGTTTTCCAAAAAAAAAACCGTTTCTTTTTTTTGAAAACAACAGAAACGCCCATGACTAGAAAATAGTGACTTTCCCAGCGGAGGTAAATGTCCCTTCCAAACAATTACATTTGGCCAGAAAAAATCAGATATACATATGAATCACTGGCTTGAGTTTTTATTAAGTTTTTAAATTTCTATATTGGTTTCATCAAGTGCGAAGTGCTACTCTATCCACCGGTAGGCGATTAATAAGTATTAATCAATATTGAAAAAAATTATATTGAGTTAGAAAAAAAAACGGTTTTCATGTCCTTACTCTGATTTATTCTCATATGAGCTACCTACTAATTTTTTGAGAACTTTCTTTTAAGAGATGCAATAAATTTAACCTTCTCATTCAATGTGGCAAATAAAATTCTTTTATTTGAAGCAATCCGAACCCACAGCATTGTTTACCCTCATTTCTAGACTCGTCGTCGGTTTTCCTACTTAAACGCAGTAAAACAACTCTTTGAAACGATGTGGTTTTCCATTCAATGAAACCTTCGGACCAATAATCATAGCGCTATACTAATTTAGTCTAAGGATACTTGTTTGATCAGACAAGAGCTTTTACTCGACCACACGCTGAATAGTGGCAGTGTTTAGAAGTCTTTCTGGTTTTATCGAAAGCAAGTCTCTAATGGAAAAGCAAATGCACTTTAGATTTCACCTTCCGGCAAAAATGCACTAAACTACACATTCGTAGAATGGGCGCTTGAACATTAACTCCCTTCAATTTGGGGTCCGTATCGTATTGCGTTTCACCCAATCATCAAAAGTTTAAAAAAAATGCTTTTAACTTAAATTACAGGTCGTATGTGTTTGGAAAAGGAATTGTAAATGGGATATCGAAAGGAATCGTAGATGTACAAGGGACTTCGGATTTGTGCCAGTCGTATAATACCAATGCATTTATAAGAACAAGTGGGATATGTGTTGGCAAATCAAAAGTCTGCTACGACCAAATCGCCTAGATATAGAGACTAGCAATGACTGTGCAAAATATGTTTCGGTTAGAGCGGCTTCAAATCGGATTGAGTAATGTGGCTCCAGTCGATAATGAACGAGATCCTTTCAAATGTAAATTATTTATCCTGGTCGATATTCTGGCATTTGTAAGTGATTTCGTACTGAAAAATTTCATAAATTTACATTTAATAAATATCATATTTCATTTGAGTATGCATCTGTTATTTAAAACTGAAATGTTTTATTATAAAAAGGCTATTGAAGCTGTTAATGCTTCTATTTTTAGTTTTTCATTACACCTTTCAAATGATAAAACTCCTTGAATTTTATTTCGAGCTCGAACTTCACAAGAAAGAAACACACGCGCCTTAATGCACTTGGCATTTTATGTCACCTTTTGAGTTCGTCACGCATAAACCTTACTGCAGCGCATATCATTACAATAACTCATTCTTCCATTCAATGTCACAGCCTCGATTTTCATAAGTCGACTGTTTTCCCTATTTTTATAAACTGGCTCTTTGACATTTCCATATGAAAACAGCTGCGTCACAATTGCCAAGAATAACTTCTTATCGTTTCATATAGTTGAACTTAGTAGTTAAACAAAGTGCAGTTAAACTTTTCGCTTTATGCAAATACCACGTGCGAAAATAACCATCTAGCGATATTAAACGGCTGCAAATGGATTTAAAAAAACAGGCTGTCGTTATGAATGACGTTCATTAAAACTTTTAATTCCTTGCAATATATGTATGTATTGTATGGAGCGATGGAACAATGTAAGTCCGTAACTGTAATTACAAGGCGGACAAAATTATGCACGCGATTGTTCTTGTTCGGTTCAACCGTATGCATGCAGTGAGTTTAGGTGCCTACAAGCGTTGTATTTAAGGAGAGGTAATCAGTAAATTATTGTTCGTTAATGTAATTAAAAGCGGAATTGCATGCCAGCAAGCTATGAGCAAATCATTTCTGAAAATAGAAGCAAAAAGTATCCGTGGAAAAAAATCATGAAAATATGATCAACAAAATCGTATCATCGTCGTGATTAATTCTGGCGATTGCTGAAAATTTGATATCACCATAATACAGTCTACCGATTTCGTTTCAATTCTGATATTTGAAAATATTTTTTTTAAATCATATTGCCGTGTTACGTTAAAGGCCCGCAAAATCACTTAGACTAACGTCCTATGTCAAATATAAATCAAAATAAATTTTTAGTGTCGAGACCAACCATTGGGTGGTCAACATTTCGTTATTACATTTACTGAAAGTGCTATCAAGTTTGACCCGGGTTCTCAATGATTTTACTATTGTTCGAAGAAGAATATGAGTATTAAAATCACTTAGGCCGAAAATTCAAATTCATATAAGTATATATGTATATATATATATATATATATATATATATATATATATATATATATATATATATATATATATATATATATATATATATATATATATATATATATATATATATATATATATATATATATAAATATATATATATATATACAGTAGTGTTCACAAAAATAGCAGTGCATGAAAATAGTAGGGGATTTATGGTCAATTATTGAACTATTCAATATTTCTTTATTATCTCTTCGGAAATGTTTGTTGATTACATATCATGTACTTTTGAAACAAAATAAGTTTATGGTACTTTATGTAAATTTAGTTACGATGTAAAATTTGTTGAAAGTAGTGTTCATAAAAATAGCAGTTATTATACAAAGCTAGATAAAATCGCAGAAAATCACAAAAAAGTTCAAGCTTCTACTTCTATTAATATTCTTAGAGAGTATTATTCAGTACTTTGTCGAATAACCATTATTTCGCAAAACAGCCGCACACCTGTGTGGCAAAGAGTCGACCAATTTTTGACAACGTTCCAGAGGGATGGAATTCCACGCTTGTCGCACAACGATCCATAATTCCGTCGTATTCTTGGGACTTTTTTCATGTACAGCGTTTTTTACATCAGCCCACAGGTTTTCAATCGGATTTAAATCCGGAGATTGTGCTGGCCAACACATTACCCTCACTTTCTGTTCTTCAAACCATAATTTGGCTAGTTTGCTCGTATGTTTGGGGTCATTATCTTGCTGGTAGATCCATTTTAGAGGCATTTCTTCTTCGGCAAACGGCAGCATGACCTTTTCCAGTATTTTCACGTACTGGTATTGATTTAAATTGCCTTCTACTCGATAAATTGGTCCTACACCATGATAAGAAAAACAAGCCCAAACCATCAGTTTTCCTCCACCATGTTTTACTGTCTTAATAGTAAACTGTGGTTTAGTTGCTGAGTTTGGTGGCCGTCTTACATACTGCCGACGACCTGCGGAGCCATACAGAACAATTTTACTCTCATCACTCCATAAGATATTTCTCCATTTTTCCTGAGGCCAATCCACATGCTTTTTTGCAAATTCTAGCCTTCTAGTTACATGTCTCTTTGTCAACAACGGTACCTTGCGGGGGCTTCTGGCTGGCAATTTAACTTCTAGCAAACACCTTCTAATTGTCACCGAGCTTATGTCAAGCTGAAGATCCTCTTTTATTTTTCTGGAGCTAATCATTGGGTTCGTCTTCACTAGGCTAACTATTTTTCGGTCCGTCCTTTTGTCTGTTACTCGCTTTGGTCCACGCGTTTCCACTTTTCTCTTCCATTTCAAGGCATTGCTTACCATTTTAGCAGAACAACCAATTATTTTTTGTATTTCCAGATATGTTTTTCTTTCCTGCCGTAGCTTAATAATTAAATTTCGCTGCTCTTCGGTGCAGTGTTTAGAACGACCCATCACTACAATTTCGATTACAATTTTTTCAACGATTTAGATCACAAACAACGTTTACTTACCGTTCTTTATGTCAACAATAAAAAGCAGAAACAATGTTAAAAAAATTATTATTTTACGTCAAGTTATTCTCCGACTGCTATTTTTGTGAACAGCTATATTTTCGAGTACTAGCACGAATGACACTATGAAAAAAAAACATCGCAAGTGTCGCACATTTGAAAGATCCCGTTATGCTAAGATATTTACAGTGATCGATCGAAACCAGTTTTGCATTACCCATAGAGCAAGTGCTGAGGGATATGGTCATGTTTCTGAAAACAGACTCTGCACTGCTATTTTCATGAACACATCTGTATATATATATATATCATCAAACACTTTCAGGAACGCGCCATCCGATTGAAGTGAAATTTTCAGGATACATTGGTGTATATGCAGAATAGTGCCAGGTTTCACTAAATGTTAGTAATCTTTAACCCTTTAGCGCCGGCGGCCATTTTAGTGGTATTTTAAATATACCTATTATTCTGTCAACAAATTATTTTTGCATAAATAAGGTTTATGTGAATATGATAATATTTGTGAAATGTTTAACCCTATGTGTGCGCTAAACGCCTAAATTTAGGTTGAACAAATTTGAAAATTTTTGAATTGCGATAACTTTTGATGCTTTTGATAATATTGATGCTACTAAGTTGAAAACTTGTGTAGTTTTTTGCGAACGTGCTGATAACCCAGCAGCTACTACAGGCATCAACTCTCCCGAAAAATTTTCGTATTTATAAAAATCGTATAAAAATCGTATGCTTTGCTCATGCTACCAAAGCAAAACTTTTGAAATTTCATATGGGGCAAGGACGGTAACCCTCCTCCAATTTACCTATATTTTAAGCATTCGAAACTTCTGTTCACAAGAGCTTGCGACCCAATGATCAGATACACCTGAAATTCACAGAATGTATTTATATTAAGTAGGACCAGGTCTGATAGAAGCGATTTGTGCCAGCGCAAAATTACAAAGAAAAAAACTGATTTTTGCCTTATGAATTCTGATTCGATCACCGGCTTTTCATGAAATTCACACAGTGACTGAATCTTACTCTAAGTCACGTATGGTAGAAATTTGGTTGAAAAATTCGGTTGCAACTACCAGCTATGGTAGTTTTGGCGTCTTGGGTTTTGAAAATTCGCTCAGAAAAATGAAGATTCGTGCCCTATTGCTTCCAGTGCAGTCATGAAATCAAAACGAATTTCATATGATAAATGTAACTTATTATAGGCACTATTCAGAAGGAATCTGGTTAAAAAAACCATGATTGGGTTCCCAGCTATTGCTGGTTTTGTATTTTTTGCCATATCTTTATTAAGCGATTTTATCGTAAAATTTTCAAACGCTAATAATCTTGCAGTGACAATCAACAACAAAAATTAACATCTCGAAAATTCGAAATTTTTTTCAGGTGTTGACCCTAAATATCTTTGTACCCCTATAACTTCCAATGCAGTCATCGGATCGGAACTAAATTCGCAGGATAGGTTGATTTCAATGTGAGGTAGGTGTGATAAATTTTTGGTTTTAAAGCTAGCAAAGGGTTGCCAGCGCGAGGCGGTTTTGCTATTTGCGTATCAATAATCGCTTACATTAAGTATTCATGTCTCGAAAATTTACAATGAAAATAAGTTACCAATGTTTAAATTTTCCGCCGATGATGACGATGATTTAATTTTTGCGGGCATTGGAAGGATACCGAGATCATCAACAATCAGTAATCTATTCTTGATTTGAAGTATTGTGACTACACAATTGGTCACAGGTTCGGCTTTATGCATTGAAATGTCGCCCTTTGTGAGTTAAGAGCCTCCTCGTCAAAGAATTCAGTCCCTGCAGATGTATGAAAGCTGTGGGAATTCAGCTGTATAATATACCTGAGCCTGGCTCAAGAATATCTGCATCGGAGCATGAAGGAACTGCTGTCACGATCTATGAACTAAACGGCCGCTTTCATGTCCTGAATCTCCAATCAGGTAAGGTGGAAAAACAGTTTGTGGCGTCTGACGATGATCTATGCAGTACTATAATTAATAAAGGTGAAGGTATTCCAAATCACTACTCCAAACAAGCGCCAGCTGCTTTTCTCTTGCATCTGCATAGGAATGCAAAGGAGATAATTTTAATCCAATAACACTGGATCTGCTGATGTTTGCACGTTGATACATAAATACAAATCAGTACTCTTTAATATTTATGTTAATCAAGAGTGTGCACTCTCATCAAAAAATCCATAAATTTCTTTATCGTTTGGAACTTTAACAATAAAGATAATGTTGCTATTATAGTATATCATTCTGGATCGTTTCAAACTACATAGAAGCCAAAAAAATGATTAGGGAGTCCACAGCAGTCGGATTCAGCTGGTAATAAGTGCAGACGTGAACGGACCTTAAGAGTTATGTGGTAGGTAGGACACCAACAATCATGGAGTGAGTTCATCTTGGATAATAGTAAATTGTTCTTTATTCAAACAAGTGAATAAAGAAAAACGAAAAATTCCGGGCGGCTTTCACATTGAACTGGACCACGTTCAGGGTGATCTAAAAAAATCCCAGCGAACTTCTTAACTTCGGCATTTAATCCAATTTGTCTAAGTTCCTCATTTGTGGGAATGCCAAACATCAAGTGATAGGACACTACTCAGGTTGGTGCTCTGTCTCCCTTGCTTTGAAATCTGACAGCCAAGGAGCTTCTAAACAAGCTTGTTTAAACTAAATATAAGATCGTAGCGTTTGCGGGTAGCATCAGTACTCTGATATCGTACACATAAAGAGAGAGATAAAATCAGTTCTTACGCATTCGCTCGCGATGATGCCGAAAGTTCTACCTGTGGAGTCCTGGGTTGAAAAACCCACCACTGCAACTGCAAGTTAAATGGGACAAACTTTCAACGTTAGCCACAGTAGGCAATTACTCGAATTCAGAGGGGGTACCTCTCCAGAGAGATGGCTATTATGTATACGCCAGAAATTGCATGTTGGCTGGCAGGCATGCGCTGTGAATGGCTGCCCCTAAGAATGACTTCTACTAGAGGTATAGGCGACCCTTGCTAAGAATAAGAAGCAATTTCTTGGGTCATATTTCTTCGCAAGCCTGACCAAAGTAGCTTCGGTGGACCTGAAGAAGAAAATCGACTCAATTAAAGACTTGGAGTGGTAATTTGGTCAAAAATAGTTGTGCCCCACGTTATGAGGTATCACAACGGAAACATACGAAGATTGATTCGCTAATCGTCTTGCTGGAAAGATTCATTCTAGCTGCAAAGATTCATCAACATACAGACTCCTTGGAGCAAATTCCAAATTTTATAGAATTGAGGAATAAATAAAAATGAATAAACTTCCCAGGCATGCAGTCTCATCAGGCAAAATACGTGTACTATTGAACTTTTTCGTTTGATAGTAAACGGTTTTTTGTAATAGTACATGTATTTTATATACTATTGTAATAATGCACAAAGGGATTTTTCGAAACAATTTATAAATATTGAAACTAATTCCGTATCGTTATTTGAAAAACACGTTATCCATTGCGCTATAATAAAACATTGAGTTTAAGAAAAAAATGAATGAAAATTGCCGAATTCACCTGCGAGTATGTTTCAAATATAATAAAATACTACGCTTAAGTAGTACCATAGTTTTCAATCAAATAAACAGTTAAAGATATAACAGAAAAGGTAACAACAATTAAATTCTGAAATTGTTTACACTATTTTGATCGCAAGTTATTTTAACGATACCTTTAAATGAAATAAAACCAAAAGCATTTTCAATTCAAATTGAAGCGAATTTTCTGAAACTTAATACAACTAAACACATATATTCTGGGAAGTGTACTTTTACTGCCTGCACACATTCTATATTCTTACTTGTAACATCATTAAAACTATTTCGATTTATCAAAAGCTTCGTGGACTGTAAACTAACGAAAATTTGAAGCAATTTCGTGCACAGCGAGCAGTTTGTGGTCAGACTAGAACTATGACAGGGTATACCGCATAACATTTTAACAAGCCCAGTCACAAGCAAGTAAACTAACAAGCAAACATGAAAAGAGTAATTATATCAGACTGAACCACCCATGATAGTCACCATCAAAACGCAACTCCGACCGAGTGCTAAGCTTTTGTTACCTCATTCTTTAACTTTATTGTCGAATTGCATGTTCCGCCGTGATCTCGACGCGATAAGCTCGAGTAACCGTTACGATTTCCGTGGTGGAATAGGTCACGGCATCTGCAGCGTTTCATAAAAATAATTCACTTTCATGGCTCACCACGACGCTCCATATGCAATCCAGAGCTATTTTTCCCAGGACGTTTTGCACCAGCCGTCGTCGTCGACGCCACCGTTATCGACATCGTCGCACTCTCAGTCGATTTTTCAGATTTCCATCCCAATTTCTTCCACGCTGAAATGGGCGAATTATCATCATCATAATCGGAACGATTTTCATCCCGAAAGGATGAGCGCTCTTAAGTGAAACGGAGGAACTCATCTCAGCAATTGGCCTTGATTACTTTGTCTATTATGGCGATGACAGGCTTGATTATCGAGGCTGTACAGGGAATCGCGATAAGTTTTCCAACAGTGCTGCTGTATTCTGCAAACTTGAAAATATCTGCAGAAGTTCAAAATCAATCATAAAATGCTGGAATACACATTTATTTGTTTAAAAAGTGTGTACTTTTGTATATGCTAAACTCATTTACATTGAGGTAATTCACTAGCTGGAAAGTCAGTTGAACACGATTCAAAATCAAGAAAAAGAAAAATTGCATAGTTTTTTTGAAGCCACCTTCTTCACTCAAGCTCAGGCAACAGCCATTGAACCGTGAGATTTCCAACCACTCGTACAGCCCTTTTTTCAGCGATTCCAAAGAAAAATCTGAGCAGATCAAGCGGCAGCTCTTAAACTTCATCCGAATGGGCTTCTGGAGACAGACAGGAAAGTAATGAATTTGTTTTATATGAGAGAAAAATTCATGAAACGTTTCAAAAATTGACACTTGATAAATTGTAGTTGATTGAAAAGCTTTCAAGATGTCGATGCCGATGTCTATATCCGCATTCTTCAAGCAAAGAATTTTGCGTTCTACGAAGAAAAGGACGAAATTGTGGGCTGTAAGAGTTTATTGTATTAGTGCATTCATCACTTACAGGGAAATGGGAAAATGTGCGTATGACTTTGTAATTTTATCGTGAAAGAGGGGCGGCAGGCTAATAAGACTCAGTTCTTGCAAAATGCTTTAGATTCTATATTGCTCTTTGAGTGGGCTCGCTGAAATTACTAGCGTAAAAATTGAAGCATTATTTAAAGCTTTTGATGGTGGTTGTAGGGGTCTGATACGGATTCTAATATTCCGCAGATTTGCTGATGTTTTTAAATTGATTCACTGCTACGGACGTGGGTATATTTTACTTCATACTTATAAATGATATATGTATAAGCTTTTAAGTCTAGGATGCATATCAGAGAAAAATAGAATTGATAGAAAAAAGAAAACATGTCTGAATATTGAGTGCAGTCTGAATTACATGCTAAGTACTTTCGCCATGGATTTTGAAGAAGTAGATTCCAGTTTAATTCGATGAAAATAATCGACACAAGGGATGAAAAATCAAGCAGACTTAGAAGGATGGAGAGTCATATTGTAATCACATACTGTAATGAGACATACTGTAATCACAATACGGAATACTGTACTTATAGAACCAGGAGCGGGTGAATCGGCGTTGCATGGATTAAACAGCATCGATCAAGTATCCGTAATCTGGACACCGAATTTGGCAACAGTATTCAAGAACACTACGGACGAAGGAAAAAAAACAGATAAAGAGAAGTGGAAAGATTAACAAAACGTTTAGAGGATCTGATGAAAGACGAGAAGCATTGGCAGTGATGTGTAGAATATGTAAGTCGAACTTCAATTTGGAATCAAAAATCACGCCAAGGTCCTTGATACTAGAAACAACACTGAGAAAAGAGCCAAGGACACAGTAGGAGAAGAGTA
Organism: Nemotelus pantherinus; assembly: GCA_963978885.1. Classification (NCBI taxonomy): domain Eukaryota; kingdom Metazoa; phylum Arthropoda; class Insecta; order Diptera; family Stratiomyidae; genus Nemotelus; species Nemotelus pantherinus. The sequence goes on from OZ022263.1 coordinate 43,042,778, forward strand.
AGAGAAGGGGATGTTTTGTGGGTGAAAGACATTTGATGACACTTCACAACATTCAAAGTGAGGGTATTGGCAGTGCACCAGTTAGCCAAAGCATCCAAATTGCTCTGCAATATGGTACAGTCGCTTGCGTTCAATCACTCTGAAAATTTTAATATCATCAGCGTACAAAAGGCAGGGTGAGTTAAAGAGGGAAGGAAGATCCTTAAGAAACAAAAGGAACAGTAAACAGCCAAAAATGGATCCTTGCGGAACTCCTGAAGTAGGAAAAAAATGTGTAGAGAAGCAAGAGTTAACAGTAACAACACAAGAGCGATCACAAACAAAGGAAGAGAACCAACCAAAGAAGGCACCGGAGAGACCAAACGCTGCTAACTTTGACAGAAAAATATCATGGTTCACAGAATCGAAGGCCTTGGTAAAGTTGGTATGAAGGACATCAACTTGCTTTTGCTGGTCGATTGCGGAGGCAACAGTGTTTGTCAAAGACAATAGGTTTGTAACCGTTGATTTACCTTTGATGAATCCATGCTGTTCACTGGCCAGCAAAGGCTGGACGACTATTGTAAACGACTATTGTAAATGACTCTTTCGAGGAGCTTTCTAAAACAAGGCAAAAGTGATATGGGACGGTAATTACAGATGGAAGAAATATCACCAACGTTTTGGATGGGAAATATGTTGGCGGATTTCCAAAGGGATGGAAAGGTCCCGGTTGAGATGCTGAGGTTAAACATTATTGACAGAGGAACATACAAGGAAGATGAAAATAATTTGGTGAAAAAATTTGAAATGCCGTCAGCACCAAAGCTAGTGCTTGCGTTGAGAGACAACACTAACGATTCGACTTCTAAGGGATAAGTAAAAAAAGCAGAAAGGGTACAATCAAATGCGGGGAAAAAAGTTGATGGCGAAGAGTTGCTATGATGGGAGGTGAAAGAAGAAAAAAAATCAGGAAAGAACTCACAAAAATCTTGAGGTGAGGACGTAGACTTATCATGAAGATACATAACAGAAGGAATGCCAGAGGAAGTTTTAAGGGATTTTATATAGGACCAAAAAGGCTTAAGATTGTCCAAAGTAATAGAAGTTTTGACATACTCAAAGTAAACACGCATTGCGTCATTGACTGCCCTTTTAGCAGCAGCTCGTAACCTTTTAAACTTCAAAAGGTCATCCAGTGAGCTAGTCCTTTTGTATTTACTAGGTGCTGCATCTTTGGCTCTAAGAGCAATCGTGACATCTACGGTGAACCACGGACGGTCGGAACTTCTCTTAGGAGTGTAGCAGGAAATTAAGTTGGACAAGAAGGAATAAAATTTGTAGATAGCACCATCCATACTTAGCCCTCTGAAAAAATTAGACCAGTTAGTACCATTTATTTTATTGGACAGAGTGAAATAGTTTGCTTTTTTTAGAATTGAAACGAAGAGTAGAGGTAGATTAGTCTTTAGACAAACGGTTTAGAGTTAATTCCATAGCAAGAGGAGGATGGTGAGGATCTGGGCGCACATACGGAGATAGAGAAGGACTCAAGCAAAAGGAAGAAGTGTGCAGGTTAGTCAGAACGAAATCGAGAAGCCTGTTGTTAGTATTAGGTACGTTGTTGAATTGGGAATGTGAGCAAAGGGACATAAAGGAAAAAGTAGCGAGAGAAATATTGCTTGAAGATAAAATACATAAGAAAATATCATCCCAATCTAGCGACGGCAAATTAAAGTCACCACATCACAGTAAGGAAGCAGAAAGGAAGCGGCCATTGAGGTAGGACGAGATTTCCGCAAAGAAACGTTGATATACCAGAATGGAGCTAGTACAAGGGATGTAGATTGAAGAAACAAGCAACACTGAAAATGGTGAAGGAAAAATACGGACAATCGCACATTCAACCGGGGAGGAAGGAATGAAGAGTGCAGAGCGTTCCGTTCAGAGACTTATGTACACCAATTAAAACACCACCTCCTAATGAAAGAGAACTCACAGATCGATTATGATCCCTGCGAAAAACAGCGTGAAGGGGCAAAATTTCATTGCTAAATATATCCTCAGACAACCAGGTTTCTGTTAGACAGACAATATCATCTGACGCGATTACAGATGAGATATGAACATAATTAACCTTGGTCCTCAGACCACGAACGTTCTGGTAATATATTTTCAGAAGTCGGTTCATGGTCTGTTTTTTGTGTGAATCGAGTTTTGCGGTTTTTCTTGCATTAAAAGGTAGGATGGCGAGCGGATGGGATGGCGATTAAACTTTTCATTCCGACTTATTTTTGTTTGGGTTTGGCGAGTACCCCGAATTGGCCCTCCTGGATAATCACCTTACCCCTGAGGGTCTTTGATAACTCCGTTTTGTATCAAAAAGTTAGGAAAACCCACTTTGTAATGTCACGGCTTCATCATTTCCACGCCAGTTGCAATCTTAGGCCAATGGCAAACACGGCGGTTCCAGCGAAGCGTTTCCTGAGTGGAAAACCGAGTAGGTTTAGTCGTGCGTTCATTAAGCATTGTGATGACACACACCGCGGTTTGGACGCCTCTCGGTTTTGTAGTACAAAACTAAACCGACACGGTTTTCCTCTCGGGAAACGCTTCGCTGGAACCGCCGTGCTTACTACCAACTTCGTGTTCAAACATTTTCTCAAGAGCGTAGCGATCTCTTGCACGTGTTGAAATCATCCAATATATATCCAAAATTTTAGGACTAAGCTTCAGTCCTCCGCCAAATTGAATGCACTTAGTTGCAATGAGTTTCTCACAGGACGTACTTGTAATTTTTGTTTATAGATTCCAGTATAAATGTGGCGTCTTTAATGGCCTGTTTTCTGTGTCAATTTTTGATATGTATGCTCTTCATTGTTCCTTTTTCTCTTTTCCTCTTCTTCCTTTTTCAAAATAAGATTGAACAGCTTTATCTAGCGTAAAATCACTTAATCTAACATAAAATCAATATAAATATTATCATGCATAATAGTTCATCATTGTTAAGATCAATTTTCTGCAAATATTTTTCACCGTGTATTCAACTAACATGTTCAAGCAAAATATATACATCTAATACCATAATACCAATGCTCTTAACAATTTCGCTACACATACATTAACCAGTTGTAAGCAAAGGAAGTGAATCCTGCATGCAACATTAACTTCTTTCATGTTTTATGGTCCTTTAACGAAGCACAACACTTCGCTGATGCATTGAAGGCAAACTACGAAAAACCGCAACTTTTTAATAAACAGCCTCTCAATGCTAAATAGAACGAAAGTGGGAGAAGTTTTTCTTGATCATGATGTAACTATGTGTTTGCAATGCCGAGAAGTGGATTGCATGAAGTCATTCTCGTGGTATATCTTGTGAGATGAAAGCCAGCTTTAAATTATGTTGGGATGCAATATAGAGCTAGATGAGCTTGTACATTGTATGTGGATAGATGAATATGATTTCTTGTACTTTTACGAGAAAAGGATTATAATTAAAATGCATTACTTCATTTTGCCTGAAGAGTTAGAAAAGTTGTGTAAGCATCGAAAATTATGAATATAGACATGCTATGTAGATAATATGAATATAGAGAAAAGTGGTAAAAATGACGATATTGACTTATTTGCATAAAAATTTTTCGGATCAAAAATTTACCTACATAAATGTGTAAGTTTTCTTCAATCAAATGTCAATAATTTTAAAAACAATTTGACTGGCATGAAAAAATAAATGTTTGGGAAAAAAATAACTTTTCTGACTCTTCGATATTCTCGATACAACCAAGCCCTCATTTTTCAATATTTATTGATCTGTTATTTGGAAACATTAGTCACAATACCTTAAGCAAGGGTGAACAGCTTACTAAATTTGCAGATAAGAAGCATATACGAAATGTCACACAACCACTTTTACTCCCAAAGCACACGCAGTTTGATTTCTAAACTAGTTCGAACAGAAAAGAAAACACCTCAAAAATGTTATTTTTTGTAATAACTTTTAACCTTAAGTGTTGAATAATATTGCAAATTGTTCGCAGTAGAAATTGCATATGAGAGAAATCGATACATTTTTTATACCAAATCATTTTGTTATGATTGATTTGAGAGCCGCTCTTCTAGACCCAGTCACCCGCTCTAGTGTGAACACAACGATATATAGAAAACTAGCATCATTGCTTGCTGGCAATTCAAAATACTGGCAAGATATGGCCTAACTGCACTAGATAATATGGAAAACTAATCATGTTTTATTTGGCGCCCAACGTGGTCTTACTGAATATGACAAGGTACTTGTTAGGTCTCTGAAGACTTAAAAGACTCATAGCAATGGGTAACTGAAGTAGCTATAGCTGAATTTTCCCATGCAAATAGGCAATGATTACGGTACAATATTTTTTGCGGACCAGAAAAGCGAAAATCATCGTTTTTTATACTTTGATGGATGCAATGCAAAAGATTTATTCTCTCAGAAATCATAGTAACAAGCAAAATAATAGTTGTTTTTTAATGAATACATTGAGACATGATCGTTACTATCCAGAATTATTTGGCACTGTTTTGGCATTTCCCCACCATTTTTTCTGAACATTCCGCCTTGGTCGATAAATGGCTAGTACGAACTGTTTCTAAATCAGTATTTTTTGTCTTCAAGTTTCAACATAAAAAGACTCCACACGGATTGTAGGACCATTATCCCTTTATTGACTTTTGGATAATTATCCTCGTTTAAAATTCAGATTCTGTTTTAACTGACCTTTTACCCTGGTGAATTTTCACCATTTTTTGAGCATATAAATTATCAGTAGATAGCTCGATGTAATCAAATCCACGTTCAGACAAATATCCCATATCATGAATTTTTACGGGGCGTTTGAATATCCGCAGAGCAAATGTTTTCCACATTGAGACCAAGCATCACTTAGAAGAACCCAGGCCTGGCCAGGCAAGAACCACGGCATTGGACCAATAGCGATTTATATTCTCCTTGGCCCAGTCCTTAGTTTTGGAGAAAAGAGTTTCAGACTAGACTTACTCAGGCGGTTGGTCCACAATCTGACATGTTATTAATTTTGCTACATTTGAAATAACGCAGCATCTTCCCTTTTTACGAAATTTTTGAGCAAATTGATCATTTGTAATCTGACTGCAGCCTTTAATTTAACAAAAACAATGAAAAGGAAATCAAAGTTGTCCCGCTGCAATTCATTAGGAGCCTTGGGAAGTAAAGATGATGAAGACTTCATTTATGCAATGTATTTATTTTTTTATTTATAAGTATGAAATTATTAGTTTCACGCTTCAATTGACCCTTGGTTTGAGTCAAGTACCCAATCAGAGCTTGTTTGACTTAAAAAACTGCACGCGGTCCTCCGTCTATCCCTTGCTTCAAACTAGAGATCCCACACGCTAAGAACTAGTGCTCTAACTATTGAAGTAGAGCTTAGGGGAACTTTACAAACCAAAAACATTTTCTTTTAGGGATCTGCACGAATATGATTTTGTCAACCATGTCACTCTCTTTGTTTTCATTTTTGTGAAATTTATTTAATATCTTTACAAAGCAAGCATTTTATCATTATGTGAATACACAAAACAAAATATATTCAAAGAAATTTGAATTTGAACTAAATTTTCGACGGTTTTTATTGACTGAGGGGATTATAATTCTGAGGGGATTATAATTCGCGTTTATCTCGGTAGAAGTGTATTAAGGCACTTTGTATAACTTACAAAAAAAAACTGCGAATGCATCTGTGCTCTAGAAAAAGCTCAGGGAAATTGAAAAAAAATCATGAAAGCTTTGCAAAAATCAGAGGTTTAAAAAAAAATTGTGAGTGTCTTAAAAAAACTTTTAACTGTGGAGAATTTCGTAAAAATTCTGAGTATCTTAAAAACCCAGAGATAAGAAAATAGTAATAGGAAAGAATTTTAAAGAGGAAAATACTGAAAAATCTGGTAGTCTTAGCAAAATCCCAGGACTAGAAAAAATGCTGAAATTATTTGAAAAACCATAAGAGCTTAGAAAAAACTAAGAGGCTCTAGGAAAAATGTTAGGGGTCTAGAAATAGGTCCGGAAAAAATGAGGGCCTCTAGAAAAGTCCATGGAAATGGTTGCCTACTGTCCCATAAAAACTTTCCCAGTAAAATTTAATCCTTTTACTAAAGCATATGAAATCTTTTCAGTTTAGGATAAAAAAAAGATTATATTTCTACTATAGCTTACCTGCTAAAAATATATAGAAACTATATACGCAAGACTTAGTGTCGCTTGGAGTGAAAATTTTGTATTGCATTGAGGCCGGCATTAAGTTTTTTTCAGATCCCGGTTGCCGTTTTCCATGTATTTTTAAAGTCAGATATATTCCTAGCTTTCCGATTGCATTCTTCCGATACTCGTTTCATTTGAACACAGTATCTTTCTATTGGTGACCATCCTTGGGGATAATAGCGACGTGGTTGCTTTCATACTACCTCAGCGTTTTCTAAACATAATGACTTGATGCTAGGTATTTCCAGAGAAGCACGACCCTTCACGCGTATTAACACAAGGCAACAATCGCTTCTGCAGACATTCCTTGATGTAAACCTGGGCTTAGCTTGCATCTTCCAATATAAAAATATCGCTCCTTAGACCACGCTATTTTCTTCGCTAAGTCCTTGTCTATGCTTCCAGATTTCCTATCTGATCCTTTTTTCCTTGTAGCAGCTAGCTTATAATTCTTCTCTTTTTATAATTCACTATAACTTATAATTCTTCTCTTCTTACTCGTTTGACACTTGAAAATGGCGTTTTAAAGTACTGAGCCATTGATATAAAAGTATAGAGGATATGCGAATAGCATATACGTATACTGTACGTGACTGTTGCCAGAAACAATTGTATGAATATGGGTGAGAACGCAGTGTTCTGACATTCCCATGTGTTCCAGCATCGTTCCAGTAACTGGAACTGTCAATTTGAGTTTCAAAAAATCGAGCGTCTTCAAGCCGCGCATTCAGAAAACGTTTTAGAATTCGTGATCGGGAGCTGCGTTCAAAGAATTTTTGCATTTAGTGGCTTGTGCATATGAGTGGCAGTGTCCAGTGATTATTTCATTAAGTTAATGTGGATAATTAAATAAAGGAGGTTTTAAGTTGTGCGGTTTGGTTGTGGTGAAATAAAACATAGTTTATGAGTGAACGGTCTAACATTACTAAAATATAACTATTGTTAGAGAATGCGTGAAGTGTTTAAATTCCAAATACGCCTGTTTATTTCGTTTGCAAAAATAGTAGCTTGGCAATCGTCGCGAGAACGAAAACATCACCCGGTTTGTTTACATTTTAGGCAGTGTGACATATTGAATTTTGAAGTAGGTCAAAGCGGGTATTAAACTTAATACTGAAAGGGGTCATTTTCAGCATATGCCCAGGTATATGAAAATGGAAAATGAAATAGTAAAATGGTAATTAAATAAAAATTACAGTTTATTATGTAACGTGCACTGTAAATCTGCCATAGCCGGTCCCAAGCCCGGTTGAGAAAAGAGGAGGGAGGTGCGAAGCTGTGACAATCGTTGAGTTTTTGCGCCTCTATCGCCAATGTGTACAAATATATATATATATATATATATATATATATATATATATATATATATATATATATATATATCTGAGGATTCTCATCGGAGGATTTCATCGAAAGCTTTAGCGGTTAACTTTGTTTGAGGCTGCCATCCGAAAAATGCTCAAAACTCGAAAAATTTAAAAATTGGTTTCTTAATTTTATTGTTAATGCTTTGCATATGAGTACGTAATTTGTAGCATCTGTTGGTGCAATATTTACGAAAATGGCTAATGCTGGTTACCCTGTGTCAGCAGCAAAGCAAAATATGTACGAAATCTGCTTCACGTTAAGTTTAACCCAACCAGTAAATTTCGTTTCGATTGAATCACTGCGCTGGAAGTAACACGAGTGAAAAAAATTTGAGGGTATTACCCTCAAAACTTTTCAAATGTTCAAAGCGTTCATATTTGTTGTTAATTTTCATTATAAGATCATTCCTAATGCAAATCTAATAGCATAATCGCTCAGTAAAGAAATTCCGTAAAATTACAAAAATTATCATAGGCTTAGTACCACTTTTAGGCTTACCACCCTCAAAACTTTTCAAATTTTTAAAACGTTAATATTTGTTGTTAATTTTCATTGCAGGATCATTCTCATTTGCAAATCTAATGACATAATCGCTCAGTAAAGAAATTCCACAAAATTACAAAAATTGTCATAGCTGGCAGCTCTTTCATGATTTTGCTACGAAATTCCTACCACATTTGGTTCACACTAAGGTCAATTTACTGCATGAACTTCGTTTTGATTTCTGCCCTGGACCGGAAGTTATAGGGAAAAAAGCTTTAACAAACAAATTTGCAAGATTTAAGAGATAATAATCACCATAGCTGGCAGCTCTATTCTAATTTTTCAGTCAACTTTTCACCAAATGTTACCTAAAGTAAGATCCAAATATTGTGTGAATTTTGTTTAAATGTGATGGCTGAATCGGAAGTTATAGGCCAAAAATCGGCTTTTTCTCAGCGATTTTTCAAGGTGGTACCACTGCCACAGGGTTGTCCGCATTTCAAAATTACTTCTATCAGACCTGGTCCTAGCTAATAGCAACACGTACTGTAAATTTCATTATGCTCGGATTATCCGGTCGTCAGTTCTCGTGAACAGAAGTTTCGAGTGCTGAAAAAAAAGGACAAAGGATAAAATTTATCAAAGTTTTGCAATTTTTTTTTATTCTGCATATACACAATGTTTTTAGAAAATCTCAGTTCAATTGGATGGCGCGTTTCTGAGATTGTTTTGGCTGCTGAAAGCCACGGCTTCTTTCTAGCTTTACAACCTTTCAAGCCTGCTTCTGTGAGACGCCTTCTTACCGATCGAGCACTTGTTACTTTCCCCAAGTTTTCCGACAGGCTAGCAGCAAGCGCAGAAGATGTTTTTTTACGCTCCTTCAAAGAGTCGCGCACAAGTTTTCTGTCCTGGCGTTTTGAAGTTACGCGTTTTCTGCCTGTTCTTGGCTTATTTTCGTGAGAACTGGTCTCCGCAAACCGCATGATTACAGATTGCACTGCGCACCGAGAACATTTCACTAGCTTGGCAATCTCAACTTGAGATTTACCTTGTTCATGTAGAAACTGAATTCTACAGCGTTTTTCAATACCAAGTTCACTCGTTTTAGGCATATTGTATTGCACAGAGTGTCTAGTTTGCAAATTAATCACAAAAACAAGCAGCCTTACCCTATAAGTAACAAATGAAGACTGACAAAATATTATCAACAATTTCTCAAATACCCCATTTCCTGGAATTTGCACGCCAGATGTTTTATGGCTCTTCAAAGAAGATCGTTTATCGCTGTTATTATTGTTTGAACAAACCAGTATCGTAAATATTAAAAGAAATTATCAATTTGAACACACGTTTCAAATTACATGTGTTTTGAATGGGTGCCTCATACTTTTGGGCAAGGCTGTAGTTTGGTGGTGCAGCAGCAAGATGATTCCGTTCCTGAAGTTGTCTGGAACCCATACATGTCGAGCGGGGGTGTAATTTAATGTAAAAGGCGTTGCTGAAATTCAAGATCAGAACGGATGAAGAAAAGAAAAGAATATATCTAAAAAACGAGCCGGAAGATTTACTAAATAGTTGATTGATCAAAGAATGAATGTCGAGCTGGACACAACATTGGATGGGCACGATAAGTACTGTAAAATTGATAAAAAATTCTGGATGTTTCTGCTTACAAATTTATTATATCACTATTAATAAATACAAGACTTTAATTAAATTGGATTAAATTCAAAAGATAAAAAGAAAGTAACGATATTCTGGACTATGATTTTGTTATTTTGAAAACTGAAAAAATTTATAATTTTAATTTAAAACAAAAGATATAAGAAAAATAATAATAGCAAAAAGAATAGTAACGATATTATGATCTATAGCTCAGCTCCGTTCTAATGAGGAATCTTTGGTGTAGGTGTTGGAAGTGATAGATTTCTTGCCATATATGTTTTTTAGTTTGAGTTATTATTCAAATAACTTTTGAATTGTGGTAATTACTATTTGGTGTGTTAGGATTGGTGTAAACCAAAACAATCGATAATTTTCGGCAATAGAGATTTATTCTATTCTAATCAATTTATTCTATTTTTTTTTATTAAACATTTATTGTTGTTAGTTACCTTTACCATTTTTAATGATAAATACAAGTTACATGGAATTTCTTCTGTCCTTCCCCTAAGAATGTTTTATTTCTGTTGTTTTCATTTGCGTGTTATAGTAAGAGGGAATCGTAAACTCAAATGCCCACGACCAGAATGAGGTAGTCAACGGGCCAAGGCACGCAGGGTATCTTTTCTTACGGCTCCTTAATTCAAATCATGCTGCACTGACGTCAGCTCGAAAGAACTAAGTCGGATGCAACAATTTTCAACAGCCGACTGGAAAGGTATTCATGGATAAAATAACACAGCATAATATATTTTCAAAAACCGATCAAATACGATGAAAATTTGAAATTATCTTTAGAAAGTTCAAACAGGATTTGTAATAAACTTCGCTAGTGGATTTATTTGAATGCAGAACCTTAAAGAAAATAACTCTCGAAGTATTTATGGTGCTTGCGCATTTGACTCTGATTATTATCATGCTAACGTATTGATTCAAAAAGTTTGTATGGAGCCAAAAATCCTTCAAAGATACAAAAGGTGAAAGATTGAATGCAATTACAAGTATGGACTATCCTTACGCAGTTTTATGTACACAACCTAAGTGCAAGATTCAACCGACCTTTTGAATATTAAAGATTAAATTCGTTCAGCTAAAACATCTACGTTAACTGTTAATAAACTATTAACTTAAATTCGGTTGGCTTCTAAATTTTGGCGGGTATAAACATTTCCTGGTCTGAATGCTAAACTTATAGCTGAATGAGGTAAATTTATCGTTGGATTGTATTGTTCGGAGCTCAAACTTTCAATGAATGATTCTAGAGAGATATTTCGGGACTATTCTCTACTTCCAAATTATTCAGGCGTAATTGGTTCCCAAACGCGGCTAATAGCATTAGCTCCGAGAATCACATTCAAATTAACGCAACTCTGACAACAACGATTCCTGTTCTCGAAACAAGAATGCTGGTGAGCTGCTCTGCAAGAGTCGGTAGCATTCTGCACAGTACCGGAACTAGCGCCACATGTCCGTTCCCACGCAAAAAGATTCGCATTCTGAGTGCTAATACACGTTCAGTTTGGAGACGACAGATACGAGTACGTATAGAGGACCATCGACTATCGACTTGCACTCAAGTAAATGCGGTGTAAATGCTAAAATTAAATTATTAAAGAACCAGCGTCCATTTAACGAGTCGGCTTGAATCGTTGAATGCCCGTTATCGCCGTTACATAAATGGACCGCAACCAAATGCGGAAACTCTGTAACCACATTCTCTTCCACATTACTCCATTTACAAATGTGTGGGAATACTTTGCTGGAATGCGCTGTTCAATATGCCTGTGGCCAGGATGTTGATGAGCATTCCTGCTCTTTCACATGCTCAGTTCATTCGCTTCGTCGTTGTGGCTCTACTTATTCTGCAGAGTGTACGAACATATCGGACCCGTGGAGACATGGAATAGCTATCAGAGGATAATTGCCAGCCACAGTGCATTATCCGTCCGGGTGCTTGCAAGGACGATCTACAGCGTTCGTATTTTTATTTAAAATGAAAAAACAACGCGCGATTCGTTCTTCTCGCTAGAACGTTGCGAGGATTGCGATAGTATCTGAATAAAATATTCGAACGTCTTTTTCAAATAAAGTCTATCCCAGCTATCGTAGCGATATCTTACTATTTTTATCTGTCCAACGAGGAAGAAAGAGATATTAAAGTTTCAATTCTCATTTGAAATGCAATATTCGCATTCAATTCAGAATAACATTACATTAAATTTGGTTAGAAACAAATACTTTTCGAACTAGGAGAACTTTTAATACATGTTAAACTGCTAAATTATTTTGAAAACAATCGTTCAAATTTGCTAGTTGGTCTATGTGATCATTTAAATAAGGTGGTTTCAGGGTTTATTTTTAAAATATCGAACAGCTTGACTGGAAAAAAAACATCTTCCACATGCCCCTTTTAAACATTTTCATAAAGCATCCAATCACTTAAATCGCATCCTGTTCATCGAACACATAGCTGACAACATCCCTCCACATCCACAGAGCATCAACTTAATTTTCACTCTCATGTCAATTATCAGCACTTAATGTTCCAGTTCATTTCGAAACAGACTTGGGATGAAGTGGAAAAATGTCTGTGGCTTCCCATAACAATAATTAAAATAGTATGTCGAAGCGAATTAGAATACGCGATATATTTTCAAATCTTATTTTACGAAAAATGCAGGAATTTGCACATCGTCGATTTTTAGATAGGGAAGAAGTAGAGAGAAGAGGTTATCCAATGCAATTAGTTACTGTAAATGAGTTCCCAAAATGACGACAGAGCAGCAACTGCGAATAAAAATTTATCTGCTATATGTATTAATTTTGATAACGTATAGGGTGGGCCAAATACAAGTTTCTTTTTATAAATGCGATAAAATGAACAAAATTTAATTGTTTTCCATGTATTATGGCTTTATTAGTAAGAATAAACATTCTCATTAATGATGAAACACAATTTCGTTCAAGTGGCTGCCTCGGCTGGCTTCGCAGTAGCGTAGAATGCGCCAATTTTCCAAGACCTTGTTGATGGTTTCGGGCTGTAGCTGACGATTGCTTGGATGATATTGGCCTTATGTGCTTAAATCACTTCTGGATTGTTGCCTTAACATCGGTTTTTCACGGTTCCCTACCATAAAAGTCCAAAAAGGTCAAATCGCAGCTCCGAGGCTGCCAATTGACATCGCCAAGACGGCTGATATCACGATTTGGCATGGGCTGTGGGTCATGGCTAGGGATTCCAATCCCGAACCATTTTTTCAATCCCGGGATTACGGGATTCAAAAATCTCAAATCCCGGGATCCCGGGATTCGAGATTCAAAATATAATACAACGAAATAAGTCAAGTTTTTAATAAACAGATTATATTATGTGCCATCATTTCAAAACTATAACAATAAGTAAGCTCAAAACTGTATAAAAAAATATGTTACTGAATAATTACTAATTTATTTAATTGATACAAATAAAAACAATAATTTTAATTATCCGAGACGTTGACACTATGAAGGCAAATATTTAAAATTACAACTATTACAAATTACAACAACAAATCACGACAAAAAATCACAACAATAAATCACAACTCTTGGCATATAAAATATTCAACACATAAAAAAAACCAAAGTTCATTGGTTTTTCCGGAAGTAACATTGAAGCATTAGCAAAGTATCCAAAGTATCGTCTCCGAGCCTGCTTCTAAATTTATTCCCGATGTTGGACGCCGCGAAAATGGTCGATAAACATTGGTAAGCCTCCTCCAAACTATGCGAGTGCCACCACTTTCGAAAAGTTTCATTTCTTTTGCAATGGTTTTAATTAGATTAGTTTCTTGCGGCATTTCATGATTGATTATTTTCATACTTTTGCAGCTCTTCTTGTAGCATCAATTGACGACTACCTTTTTCTGATTCAATATGGGTATCCACTGGGTTCTCCTCATTTCTTTGGCTAGCAAGCAAAGGGCTCAGCATCTAGATCATTGAAGTATTTTTTTTAAATATTTTCGTTGCTTGGTTTCCAAAATAGAGATTCTATTTCACTTGGTAAATTTTTGCTGGCACAGTGTAGATTCTGGAGATAGCTTAGCTAACCAGATAGCTCAGTACACGGACGCTCTTTTATTCGGTCCAATATTGCAATTTTCATAGCATTCACAAGAATGGACCGTTTTTCTCCTAGCAGCCTAAATAAAAATCTTGATGAAGTATTAGCAGTGCATGAATTTGCATCTTTGCGATTTAAGGCCTCTACAGTCAATTTTACAAGGAGTAAAACTTCAATAAGTTTCTGAATCGAATTAAACTCAGTTCCTTTTAATCGCTCTGGATATTGCAGGCCTATTAATGTATACTATTTTTCAAAATGGAAAACCGTTCAAATATTGTCAAGAGATTATTTCATCTTGTTTTACAATCCAGTAAGTGAGACAATTAAATGCCTTGCTCGGATTTGACATATTTTTGAAGATCGTTATTATTTTTCGTTGGAGCTTTTTTAAAATATAAAACTACCTTACGAACGTTCTTTTTGCATGCGCTGATGTCCTTTGTCAGATCTAACGTGTCTTGCAGGTGACCGGGCTCAACGTAGTAAGCTGATTCAGGAGCGTCCAAATCTTCGTGGTCTTCGTCCAGATTATCAGCTGCTTCATCAACTCTCTGATCTAGAATGGACCTCCTATTAAAGAGAACATCGCAAACTGCCAAAAGGATGCTATGCGCCAAACAAATATGTTGCTATGTATTAACTAGTCTGCCTACTTTTCGCATTTCATTTGACCCATCAGTTATGATGGTAAAAATGTATTTTCCTAGAGAAACATCAAACTCAGCGAAACGCTCTTTTAATATATCTAGATAGTTTGCAACTGTCATTGATATCCTTACTCGCACCAAACTCCAGTAATAATTCACTAAGTAGATGTTAATATTTGTGTAGCGCCTATTTGTTGTCGAGGTCCACTCATCAAACGTCAAACTGAACCGTTCACCTGAGATACTAGGCTGTCTTATCTCATTTTTTACATCGGTTTGTTTTGCTCTATTCTTTACGTATTTTGATGTGAACCTGCATGCTAATTGAGTTTTCTCATAAATATGGATTCTATTTGCTCTTTTCGAGTCTTGCTGTAATTTGATTGCCGATTATGCTTGACTCCCGGCCCCGGAATCCAGGCCAATTTCTGATCCCGAAAATCCCGGGATTAGAACTCATCAATCCCGGGATTTTCGGGACCAAAAATTAGCCGGCGCGCCTAGTCATGGGGCGCCATTTTGCATGAACCAAAGGTCATCCGAATTCATGTCTTCAATTTCAGTAAAAAAAAATCGGATAACATGGCTCTGTAACGTTCACCGTTGATCGAAAATTGTTCAAAGCCTCATTTTCGAAGAAAAATGTTCCAATGATGCCACCACTCCACAATCCGCACCAAGTTGTCACTGGATGTAGATCCATTGACTTCTCGGCAATAACATGCGGGTTTTGCGAGCCCCAGATGAAGCAAATTTGTTTGTTAACGTAGCCGCCGAGATGAAAATGCGCCTCGTCAGAAAAGATGATTTTTCGCCTAAAATCGTTGTTCAATTCAAGCTGCTCTAAGGCCAAAATTGCGAAGCGATAACGAAGCGGATGATCGTGCGCCTTCAATTGCTGAGTCAATTGGATTTTGAAAGCGAATAATCTGATATCTTTGTGCAGAATTCTCCTCAGGCTAGTGCGTGAAATGAGATCAATGGCGAGTTGATGTTCGTGGAGTGAGTCTCACACTCTCGGCCATAGCAGCCACATTTTCGTATGTGTGCACCGTACGACGACGAGAGCCATAAGCGTTGTCCACTAGCATGCTAGACTCAGGACATTTTTGCACAAACTTGCGAACAGCAGGCGCAGTGGGTGCTTCATTTCGGCCAAAACTAATTTTCAAAAAACGCACTGTTTTTGCTACACAGCACTTACTTTGGAAATAAGCTTTGAATATTACCCAACGTTGTCCAAGCGTAAAGTGGCTCATTTCGTTCCACGGAGGCATGATACTGACTTTCGGTCAAGATTTCGAGCGGGAAGCAGCTTTCAGTGTCAAAATAACCTATGATTTAAAAAGCAACCACTAGATGGCCGACCCTATACTAATGGAAAAGTAAAACGATGGGCAACTACTATTAAAATGAGAAACTTTCGTGATTTTCATATATGCTGAGAAACTTAAAATCCTTGGAATCTAATTCAATCTGCTGAGAGAGATCTTTACACATTTCCATCTTGGGATGAGATCAAAACTTTTGAGTACAGATGATTCGGAAGCTTAGCTTTGTGTTTACGCTATGTTTCGCTGTGAAATTCCGCCGAAAGAAAGTTTGAATTTTCCCATAACAAACTCCCTTGTGGTCAGTTTGCAAGCTCTTGGGGTGTTACTTCTTGTACAATAATAGCAATTAAAAATCTAAGGCCTTTTTTAACTAGAGCGGTGTATAATCTGTACCTGTTACAGACGAATGTATAATTTGCCCTGTGGAGCAACTGATAAATACACTTGCCGCGATAATGACAAAATCAACTATGCCTACGCTGTACTGAAGAGGTTAGCTGTGGCAAAGTGGACGATCGAAATAGTTAGCTATATAATTTAAACTGTCTTCGACGGCAGTAAAAAGCCAATCATCCGCAGTTTGAGTTTTTATTTCTTGTCAGCATCATGGAAAGAGTTGGAGTTAATGCGGAAAAGAATATTTTGTCATAAACACGAACAAAAGCAGAGCGATAGACGAATTGAGCATTTTACAAATGAAATGGAAAGGAGATGAACGAGAGTTGAAAGTAACGAGGCAAGTACGACCTATTAATTCAAAAAAAAATCTGGAATAATTTAGCACCAATGCTTCAATTCTATCCAGCTATCTAAAAAAATATATGAATTGAAAACTTTGGTAAAGCCTGTATTTATTATACTTGCTATACTAGTCGATTTCAAGACCAACAGTATCAGAGAACGATATTAAGTTGGCTAATGCTGAGCTACCTTTACTAAAACCATGTTGCGTATAAGCGAAAAAAAAAATAATTATTATGTAAACTCTAGTGTTAGTTACGTTTTTGAGGAGCATACCAGAATAAGCGAATATAAGTAATGCATGATAACTGGAAAATCTACACTCGTTGCTCGTTTTAGTGATAGGAAAAGTTTAAGCAAATTTTCAAAAAGAAGGGAACTTACTATGCAAAATACTAAGGACAGAATGATTTTGCGAAGACATTCGGTCAACTATCAGCACCTCATCTGGTGCTATTATTTAGATTACTTAGTAAGCATTTGACTTCTTAGAGGTTCGTTTGAGGCAGGAAATACTACCAAGTAGGGAAGGAAAGATCGGTGACGGTTAACCGGTTAACCGGTTAAATCGATTCACCGATCGACTAATTTTCACCGGGTAACCGCTTTCACCCAAATCGATTAATCGGTTAAATGTTTCGGTTAACCTTTTTTTACACTACAAATTTTGCTCTCTATTTCAAGGAAAAAGTCGAAAAAGAAATAGCCAAGTTCGCTGTGCTGTCGTCGTGTCGACAGTCTCTCCTTGCTGGCTGACTCACTCCATCTCGCTGTCGCGACTCGACTTGAGGATATGCTTGAGAATACATTTATAAACTTTCAGGTGGTCAAAGCCTACCTGCCAATAGAGCCCTTGTCATTCAATGTCAAGCAGCAACTTTTAGCGGAAGTCAACTCAAAATTTTCTGAAATCAAATTACTTCACCCAAATGCAGCAGCAACCTTTCTGGACCCTCGGGATAAAAAGTTAGTCTCTGAGAATCCACGCGCTGCTTCTTCCATAATAAGCTACTTTGGTGATTATTTCGCCGTTCGATTTGTAGTCTTCGTAGTTGGAGATAATTTGCAAAGGACTTTCTCTTCAAGGGGCTGCCAAATGCACACGTTCATCCTCTCCAGCAGTCTGGTTGAAGGCGGACAAGGTGGACAAGACGGATAGGTGCATTTGGTGCGTGATGGTAAAGCTACTCCTTCTTATCAGGCCCGGGGCTTCTGATCAAAACGAGGGTCGACAAGATAGGCGTGTGTAGTGTTAAGACATCGATACACGATTGTAACTTTACGTTGGTTTTCAGGTAGCTGTATACCGGAAATGATGCTTGAATCCAGCCATGCTGTGGCCCTGGACGTTGCGCCTGACGATGATGGTGAAGACTATCCTTCGGAGATTTGGTCCGTAGTACACAGTCTCCTACCCCCAAGCTCTGCGGGGACAATCGACCAGGAGGCTGCAGACACCATCCCATCACAGCTAAAGCGCACCTCAGTAGTGCCGCTGTGGACAGGCGCACAAACCCAGATCCTATGGAGGTGTGGGACTCTACGAGAATTGGATGTGAACAACTCTACGAATTAGCCATGCTCCATTTGCCCCTTATGGCCACTTCAACTGCTGCCAAGCGACTCTTCTCCCACGCAGGTAGTGTGAAGTGCACGAAGAAGAGTAGATTATCTCCTAAGAACCCGAAGATGCTAGTTTTCCTGCGTTCTGTTAACCAGGAAGATAATTTTGAGTCTTGAGATAAATTTGTATTGTGTCCGGTTCTATAATCAAATTTTTACATGCTATAATGTACTTATCGTAAATAGCGTTATTTTGAGCTCAGTTTGCATTGAGTTTTTTTAGATTCGATACTGATTTTTCACTAGTCTAAGTTTAAGTATTGAGTGTTTTCTAGCTCTAAGTTTACAGTTTTGTATGATCTCATTCTACTCATTATTTATTTTTGAATTTTATATTGTTTAGCAACTTTATCAGTTTTGCAGAAATTCTATTTAATTGTTCTTTTTGAAATTTTTGAATCTTGATCGACCTCATTTTTCATTTAAATATTCAAAACTCATTGCAAACCGGAATATACGAATATAAAGGTTTTGAAAATTTTCCAGATTTTTTTCGCGAAAAATTGGCGATTAACCGGTTAACCGGTTAAAATCTTCCACCTCATTGCTTTCACCGGCGAAAAAGCGATCGGTTAACGGTTAACCGTTCACCGGCGAATAAAATTAGTTTTCCAACCCTACTACCAAGGTCACAAGAGGATATGTCATAAGGATGTGAGGAACTACGATGAGAAGTCGAAAAAGAAAAGAGACTCGCCAACAACCCACTTTTTCTTGTAGCTACGGAGTAGACAAATTATTAAAACACATCGCAGAAGGTTTACAGGGACATTTGTAAGGAAATGGACATATCACTTAAATGGTTTCTGATGATAGAAATAAGACAGAGGCTTCAATATGGCAATATTATGCACTCCTTGCTTCCTTGGTCACTTTAAGGCATAAGAACGTAGATTTTGATACACCACCAGCTCTGCCTCTTGGCCAGATTTATGGTGAAGAGACGATTATGGGGATCAGGACTTACATGAGATAAAAAGTAGTCCATAGATGAAAATGTGACAAAGAAATTTTACAAGAATGAGATTAACGACTAGCACTCGAAGTGCAACTAAGCTGAGAAAGTGAGTAAAGAGATAGACAAAAAGAATAAGCAGTAGAAACGACACTCGTTGGCATAATATCGGTAACACGGAATATTACTGGGAATATTGAAAACGAAAAGAACATAAAATACCAAAAGCAAAAAAGAAGTTGTCGTTGTAAAGTGGAGAAAATTCTGAAAGGAAACGCTTCTAAGCCATACCAGGATTGGGATGCAAATTGAAAAAACAAGCAATGCAGTGGGTCAAGTTACATAGATGCGTGCAAGAACATATTCATCTAGTGGAGAGGACAAGAGCTTTGTACAGGAGACCCCATTAAGTGAATTATGAGCCTTGACTAAAATGGCCCCACCATTGGATAATCAACTGACCGAACGATCTTGAACCTTGCGAAAGACAGTTTAAAAGGGCCAAATTTCTTTTTTGTATGCATCTATAGGCAGCCAGGTTTGTAAAGCATATTAAGTCATCTGACGCGAAAATAGAAGAAAAACTAAGTTCATGTGTTCTCGTTCTCAACCCCCGAACAATCTGATACTTGAAAACAGCACGTGTGTCTCATATACGATTTTTTGTCATATGTTTTGATTTTAAGTTTCTGGAATTGAATTTCTGGAAAACATGAAAACGTTAATGAACTGGCCCCTCTTAGTTGCTGACCTTCAAACGCTAGAGAAGTTATGTGTCGGCACCAAGGGCCTACTAATACAATTTTTTGCAACTTAATTTAAAGTTCTGCGAGCTTAACAGTTGCAGTTGGTAAAACTAATTAACAGCCTAACGAAAATAAAGTAAATGAATCACATTTACGACACCCTTTTGATGAAATATCGTATCAAAACCAAAATTATAATGAAAACCAAAAATAAAACACTGAACATTTTGAAAGCCATTGAAATATTGCCGCAAATAATTAAAATTTGATGTTTTGGTCATACTTCAAGCTGTTGCACATTTGATTACACGATATTTTCTTTTCCTTGATTGATCTAAATTCCTGTTTTCTGGAAAAAATGACTATGTCTCATAAAATCAGGCAACTCACAACTTTCGAGATAATTTCATTCACAACCAAATTATTAAAACTCTAAGCGAAATGAATGAATGAAACTGTTTCCAGCCTAATATTCGAAAGTTCCACTTACTCTACTGAACTTTCTGCAACGAAGAATTCTCCCTAACGAGCTGTTTAATGAAAACTATGCTGCACTTAAAGTTACACAGCTCTTTGGTTTGACTCGGCAACAACTCTTTGATTCTACCTGAAGCACGAAGTCTCGTACTCGTAATTTTTAAACAAAAAATTCAAACGTTTTCCTAGCTGTGACAAAAACTTTTTGCAGATGGTATTTAGTATGCAATGGAAAAAAATCCCAACATTATGCGGTTACTGCAAAAATTTCATTTTCAATTTACAAACGTTGATATATTTCCCTTGGTGGACACAACTGCTCCAACAAACTTTTCAAACAACTGGAAAACATTTTTTCGCGCAATGAAATGCGGCTATAAGTGTGGTGTTTTCGAATTAAAATGAGTTTTTAACAAAACATTGGTTTGATTAAATACCAAAAGTACAAAAAGGATTCAAAGCTTTGTGTGAGAAAATTGTTAAGCTAAAATCAAAGAGAATTTTTTCACTATTGTCTACATTGCTTAATAATCGCAAATATTCCTCTATGTCCACAACAATCAATGCATTTTTCTCCATTTGTTATGTTTAATTTACAAAGCTGAGTGCCAGCAATGATATTTTATTTGATTGTTCAAAGAATCATGTTTCAAGAATTACTAGTAAGCTTATTAAAACTAAAAAAAGCTCAAAAATGTAAATCAAAAGTAAGGAATTTTAATTGATGTCCTTAGATTGAAACCTTTTCCTTGTACGAAAATTATTTCGAAACCGTAAAAGAGTTTTGCAAAAAAAAAACTGGTCATTAACGCATTAACTTTACATCAACGAAATATAAACGAAATACATGGTGGCAAAACAACCCTCAGGCCAGCAAACTATATCTGAACAAAACTGCCACCATACGTGAATAAAAACGCTACGGGCCCAAATGAATTGCCATTCTAAGCACTTAAAGTTGTAGTGGAGAGCCACACGTTACTGGAGCTATAAAACTCCTGTTTCGTGACGGAAGTCTTTTAATTCGATGGAAACTTCGCCGATTGGTTCTCTTGGATTTCTGGACAATCTGCCCGCATACCATCCACTCTACATGATTGACTCAGCAGGGAAGCTCCTTGAATAAAGTTTATTTTTTTATTTATTTCTTCAAATGTCGAAAACAACTCTCTCTTTTAAGACAAGAATTCTGTAGGGAATAATTAAGGCATGCACAAAGCACTACCAACAAAAAAAGAAAAAGATACAAACAGGTGAAGAGGTAAACAAAAAGTTTGGATAATCTAAGGATAAAACCAGGCAATGAAGAAGCCTTGGATGTGATGTGTATTATATGCTGATCAAATTTGAGTTTCGAGTTAAATATCACGCCAAGATCTCTAAATTTGACAGCGATTTGAAAAGCTAAATTTTAAACCGGTTAAGAGAAAATACTAGATGTTTTATACGTAAAACACAACGTACAACTATGTTGTTTTATTCGTTCGCAACATTCTGTTATTCAATAAAGAGAGATCATTTTGTTAGTGGTAAAACTCTTCAACTGCATCGATTGCTCTAAACATCATAATTTCATAAACATACAAAAGAAAGGACTCTATGCTGGACGTTAGGTTATTAATAAACAACAAAAAAATGAGGGCCAAAAATTGAACCTGAGGTAGGATAAAAAGGAACAAAAGTGCAGGTATTGAAAATTACGACACAAGGACAATCAACAACATAGAAAGTGAACCGGGAGAGTAGAAGACCAGAATAATATCTACAGATTCAAAAGCTTTTGGAAAACTTGTATATATATCAAGTAACTGCTTTTGTTGATCCAAAGCTGGTATACCAGAATTTTTAAAAAAAAGCAAGTTGGTCAATGTAGAAAGTAGGTTCAATAATGAGCCTGAAGAGTACACTTTAAAAAAAACTATGTGTACAGGAAAAATCTTGGCCATTTGCCATTGGAAAAAAAAATACCCGGAATAATGTTTAGGTTGAAGACTATTGACAGCGGAGCACATAAGAATGAAGATAATGATTAAGCTAAGATATTTGGATTATCCTCCGGACCGCAGATAAAGCAGGTATCAAGGGAGCACATTAAGCATTCTACTTCAGTAGGGTTTGTACGAAAAGTGAATAATGTTGGAGAGTTTTTGGAAATAGTAGGGTCGAGTGGGGTGAAAAGGCACACTTTTTTTCATTTTGCGCATAACTTGCACTGCATTTTCAAAGCGATTGAAGCATTAGAAAGCTTGAGATATAAGTTTAAAATGGCATCAAGTTCGACCGAAAAATCACAAGAGAAATGTGGTGCAGGTCTATTTGAAGATTGGCTTGGTTTGTGGAGTGAGGTAGAACATTATGGACTTATTTCAGAAAATTAAGAGAACAAATTTCCAATCATAGCAAATGTATGTTTGAGAAATTGAAAACAAGTCCAAAAATGTTTTCTGGTTCACAGCTCACACAAGTAAAATAACTAGTCGTAGTATTGATATATTTCAAGTGCACTTCACGGCTTCACTCATTATATTTAATTTGGTCAATTTTACGGGCATCCGTCTGAGGCAAATTATGCAAAAGTCCTCTTCGGAGGACGGAGAATCCAAGCGTCGAGTCTTCTTGACCGGAGTGGTCTTTTTCCTTTTGCTGACGGAGATTTTTTTGCCGAAAGTTGCCGTATTTTGGACACAGATATGACGTCAGCAGAGGTCAAAACACATGATCGCATCGGCGTCGGACCACTGTTAGATTTTTTTTCGTGGCGTTACAAATCGTTTAAAGATGCCGAAATACATGGTTCGGTCGATTCCGAGATTGAATCCTTTTCAAAGGCGGCTGGTTGAATTGAATCGGAAATATAAATCCGTTTTATATCATCCGGATAATCAGCATTGGGTCATTATCACTTTGATTTATACCACTTATTTAAGCTTGAATGAAATCTGCTTCGGTGAAAATCAAAGTGTTGAATGTAAAGATTCTAGTTGCAGAGAATCTCGATTGGATGTTTAACTGACTTAATGCCGTTTTCATGGCCGACCCAGCAATTTCTGGCACATACTGAACTTCAATTTTTTTGAATCGCATATTGCTTTTTTAGGGGTGCAAAAACCGAAACATCCAATGGCTGCAGCCGATGGCTGCAATAAGGTGGAAGCGAAAGTATTGTTATGTTGTTTTCGGCCGCCAAATGAAGGGCTTCGTAAATACGGTGATGATTATCGAGAATGAACAAAGTACGAACATTCTCCAAGGCATTGGTGTTATCGATGAAATGTTGCAAAAATTTGACGAATTCAGGGCTTTACATCCATCTACTTCTATTTGTAAAATTCATTCATTCGGTGCATGCGTCATAAATGATGAATGCATTTTTTCGTTGAGAATAAGAAGAACGGAGGAATCGATTGCCCATTTGTATTTATTGCAAATGATACGTTTACATTGGTTCCTCGTTCTTGCGACGTTTTCTCTCCTTTTTGACTCCGGCCTATTGTAGGTTTGTTGGGAACGGTCAAGAAACTGGTCTCGCCCATATTTCAGATATTTTTGGAATTGATGGATTCGTCCAGAAATTTTAAAAAGTCATCGACAACCGGTTTCGGAAATGCCTTCATCCGATTGATATTTGTTGCGGAGTGCGTAGTGAAATGTTGGAATGTCGGTTCAAAGCCCATAATACCAATTTTTTGTGACCATGATATGTTCATTCCAACTTTCGGGATATTTAACATCAGCTTTCCGGACAATATCAACAGTCAAACGGAGCCAATTGTTGATGCTTAAGCCATAGCACATTTTGCAAGCTGACCCAACATCATTGGCAATGGCCTCTTCTGTTCAACAGAAAAAATCTAAAAAATCATGAAAAAATTAGAATAATCGAAAATGAAAAGTAAAAAAAAAAACTAGAACATACAGACAGGCCACCTGCGGTGTATCTCGCCGATTCTTCATCTTTTACTTTTCTGACATTCTTAAAAGTGGCATCAATTTTCTCAAACATCGTCGTAAGCTGGATGCGGGAATTTTCCGAGCAACAGCAACAGCTTTAAGTGTTTTTATTTCGATTTGAACATATTTTATGGCAGCTAGAACATTATCCTTATTTGGAGAAGTAGCGATGGTTTTTCGAATATACTTTCGAAGCATATTGACAAAAAAAAATATGAATTTTCGCCGAAGCGATTTTTATACTAAATTTTCTTCGAAAATTCTGTAAGAACGACAATAAAACAAAAAAGCACTACATTGTCTCCCGAAAAATCACGAAATATGAACGAAAACATAATTTGTATATACTGTGGCATTTACTGTGAAAATGAGCCACCTCACTCCACAAGCTGTTGTTCTGTCTATTTTACTGTATGCACAGTTCAATCAGTTAAACTATTTTTTTGGCACTAAATTAAAGCAAAAAGATCAGA
Source organism: Nemotelus pantherinus (assembly GCA_963978885.1). Lineage (NCBI taxonomy): Eukaryota > Metazoa > Arthropoda > Insecta > Diptera > Stratiomyidae > Nemotelus > Nemotelus pantherinus. The sequence continues at coordinate 43,067,596 of OZ022263.1, forward strand.
TATCACTTTCTATTTGCTCATTTTGAGTTGAGAATGAGAAAATATATTATTCATAGGAAGTCGACAGGAATTTGGGCAGGTACATTCCAAATGAAGAAATTTACCACATGGTGTCGGGAGAAGGGTGTCTCACACGCTCTGAGCTAGATGGAACAGGAGCTCTAACGTACGCACGTTAGCGAGTAAGCGTAACCGAGAGAAGTATTAACTTTCCGATACACAAGTGGTATTAGCTTCTGAAACAGGAGTTGATCGATCCGACCGAGGTCGATCGCGAACAGCTCGACAGTCGATCACAGACATTTTAAATAGTTTACTAGGTTAATTTAAAATGTGCACTAAAAATTTAGCAGACGATGACACATGAATTTAAAATTAAACACGTAATCTGTTTTACAACGGACATGACTAATTCCCAAGCAATGCTTCTACTCTATTCTACTCATTCTACTGTAAGCGTACGCACATTAGAACAGAGAGTACAAGGAAATGAAAACAGCCGAGAGAAATGAAGCATTTTGCTTACACCTACAACTTAAATCAACTATTGATATTTAGTTGATTTGACCAGTTACATTTTTTGCTCGTAGATTACATTTTGGAATGGGCCTTGGCCTAATATATCCAATAGGACAGTTCACACAAAAGCTCGCAGAGCATAGCTGGCGGAGAAGCCTAAAGGCCCACATTCACGAGCAGTCGTCCATCAGTCCAAATGGCCTGAGGCCAGGCCAAAATCTCTCCGTGTGTGGGAGAACTCGGATCGACTCATGGACTCAAGGAATCAAATTGGATTTATAATCAATCCAAAGTCCATGGACTCAGGCCATCGGTCCATTTTTTAGTAGGCCGAGTTTGGACAATCCATAAAATGGACTAGTCGTGTGTGTTGAAGCCTCAGTCCAAACAACGTCGTAGTCTTGCTTCACACGTTGACCTGTGACTGTTTCTGTGATTATTTTCTTTAATCGAAAAATTCTGCATAATGGATAGTGGTGGCCATGATTTTGTTTTGGAAGTTATGGAATAACATAGATCACATGAATGTATATTATATTATTTGACCCAAAGCCTGCAACTGCTTGCTAAGTAGGAGTGATAGTTTACCTCACATGTGTATCCTTTCGTTTGATAAATGTGGTGACCAACCGTAGCAATGTGTTATATGTCGTATCATCCATTCTTAAATAATTTTGCCAATCAGAATGCTCAAGTGTGAGTTATTTTACCAAATTTACGAGACTCATTTGATGCCATTTGGCAAGACAACCTTTTTTCCACTTCCTTTTTGGCTTTCGTTTATTTATGAAGATGCAAGCTGTAATTGCAAAAAAAAACTCCTCCATATGCTTCGGATCCATTAATAGATTAAAAATAATTTTTTCTTCAAGTTTTTTTTTCTAAATTAATGACAGAAAATTGACTGGACTGACTGGATCGAGGCTCTGTCGTAAGTGGCGAGCTAAATTGGACTTAAACCAAACGGATTCAAGCCAAATGGACTCAAGCCATTTGGACTGTTCGTGAATGGGGGCCTTAATGGAAAATCCGAGATAAGTTGTGTTCTCGATTTGTTCAATTTATAGATTTATATCATTGTAGTAAAGCTGCCGGAAATTATTGCATTTTTGGACACATTGGGAGAAAAACATGAACTATTGGAAGGGTAAAAAAATAGCCTTACTTACGGATTTTATGGGCCGTTACAACTCGCTTAATTTTCAATTGCAAAGAAAAGGAAAAAATATTGTTGACTTGTTCAGTTCGGTAAATGTTTTTAAAGCAAAATTAAAACATTTTGCTTCACAATTAAATAGGTACAGTTTTGAAATATTTTCCATATTTAGAAAAACATATTAAACTTACTGGTGAATGTAAAATGCAAAAGCTGAAAGCCATCCTTCAGTTCGCGAAAAAGTCCGGGGCCTTCGATTGTCGCGTGGACTGAACTTTCTTTCACCTGGTCCATTTATCTGATATCACTATGTATACTATATGTGGCCCTGTGCCAGCCAGTACAACCTAACCTACTGGTGAATATTTTATTGATGTGTTTTGTTCTGAACTAGAAAATTTTAATCAAGAGCTCGGGAAACGATTTGCAAATCTCAATAATCTTCAATCGATTTTTGAATTTATTTCATTTCCTTTTGGAGAATCCGACAACGAGGATATTTCATCAAATCTAGCTCATACTTTACAATTGAATTTATTGGCTATAGAGCTAAAAATTTTAACAATACCATCACATATAATTCTGAAAGCACGTGCAAATGAAAATTAATATTGGATTTTATCCACTTATCTTTGTGAAACAAAGTTTTCTCAAATGAAAAAAATAGTAAATACAATGTATTTAATATATTATTATCAATAAAGACTTCAATTAAATTATTTTTAATTGTATTTAATTTAACCCATTTTTCGAAGTCGATCATGGATAAATTAAAAACAAAATAATGTCGATCATACCACTATTAAGTTTGCCCACCCCTGTTCTAAAGTAAGTGGGCAATAGGGCATTAATCCCGAGATTGAAATGGAGATCCCGAAACTGCGGGATTAGAATTATGGGGATCCCGAGATAGTCCCGAGATTTCGGGATTTTACAAAAGAACTATATTAAGCGAATTTAAACAGATATATGTGCTTATTCGTACTCAATTAAAACTTTATTTCAAATTTCTATACATAAAACCAGAAGTTAAGTTCATTACAATGCTAAATTTATGCACATGCATATGTACATGGGTGCTAGCAAGTAAAACGTTAATCTTAATTGCATCTAATTTAATCTTATGATCTAATTTCTTCTTATCTTCTTGTCCAATAATTTTTCCTTATTTGGTCATGATAGTTAATTATAAAATTTGTTAAAAACGAATTGAAATTAAATCAGCATAATGGATGCTACGATAATATAGTAAAAATACATTATTCTTTTTAGTTGTTTACATATCAATTGCAAAATAATATTGTTTTTCAATGAAACAAGTGATAAGTAATAATATCGATTGGTTCAAACTGCTGATTCGTTTTGAAAGTATGCTCTTAATAAACATCATTCGTCAAGAGTTTCAAAATTTAAACTAGACCTGATTTTGCTGCACATACATATATCCAGCTGCTGAAAAAGATATTTCGGGTTCTAGACATTTTGGTGGGATATTAAGCATGTAATCATACGCCAGTTGTAATAATGAGCCCTTAGCGCCTCCGTTTTCATAAAACGATATTTCTTTTAGTATTAAGTTCTGGGGTGTTCGCTCATGTCGTAATGACCAAAATTTTTAATTCTCAAAATAGGTTGAATTTTATCAATCCCGAAATCTCGGGAGTCCCGATGAAAAATTCGGGATCCCGAAAATGCCCAAAATGTGTCAGATCCCGAAATCTCGGGATTGGATGCCCTAGTGGGCAATGATAGGTGCGTAAGAATGATCGTATTAAAGTAATGCAAGAGCTTGGGTTCCTAGATATCGTTTAAAGATTTTTTTGTTCGGCATCTACGACACAATAAAATGTCAACACAAACAGGACCAAAAAAGTTTAGTTGTTACGCAGCAATAGTTTATTGTGAACTAAAACCGGTCACAAAATCATATATTTTATAGATCAAATAAAACGTCATTTCTTATCCCCTATTCATACAAATCATACCGCCCCAAGCGAAAGTGTAGCTTTCCGTCTTTCGTCCAGCACCATCTTTCAAAACAATATTTGTTGAACTAACTGCAAACGAAGGAAATCTTAGTAACAACGTGACTAATGCTGGATGATCGCTGCAACGAAAGGTCATGCAAATACCATTGCCAATCCCCAGACGTCTCTATAGGACAAAGACAACTATAGATTACTAGCGATTTGACCCAGTTTTAACATGATCATTTTCAAATATTATACAGTCTCTAGAAAGCATTTCACTGACAAGAACCAACTCGAGAGCATTTACAATTAAAAAGTTTTCTTATACATACCCCGACAAATACCATTCTATTCTGCAAACGCTAAACGCTATGCTTTCATTAACGAGCGTTAATCGAAAACGAAACACCACGGAAGATTTCCGCATTGAGTCGATTTCCAATTCTCAACTAAATTTGTTTCGTTTTCCGCCGGTCTATTTTCATCAAACGCTGTGGAACATGTAAAGTTCCAGGTCTGATGAGAACTGCAAACGTAGTCACAAAATTCTTTCATGCAATTGGGAATTTAATTTGTTCGGTGAAACTTGAGCGAAACTTTCGTTTGGGAGCCAACGAATTGCTAACGACGACAAGTCCTGGGTCGTGGAAACTTTCCAAAAGTATCTAAGTACATACAAGCACAAAAGAAAATATCCTTGATGAAGCGATGGGAACATTTGAATTTAATTTCTTTAAATTCTCCAGAGTGAGGAAACTGCATGCAGAGTTCTGGTTGGCGTCCACAATCAACTTTAAAGCTGAAACTAAAAAGTGATGCCGTTAAGAGCCAGCTCCGGAATACTTGGATTGCGTAATTAACACGTTCCGAGGACAGTGAGGTGATCTTGGTGCGAACTTTAGAACGAATCATAATCCTTGGATTTCAGATAATTTTCAGCAATGCAGAGTGCTGACTGCACCATTCTCAATACCGAATAAAGAGTAAATTTTCGGATGCGGCAGTGGTTTTAATGAATAATGCATGCAAGTGATTCCTTAGAATTCGATTAGATTTGCGAATTAATGAGGAAGTGAGAGCTGGAAACTAGTTAGTAATGAGTTAGAGATGCATTTAGCAAACATAGAATCGCTACTGAGAAGGCGTTTCAATTAGACACTTTAATGAGGCTTTTATTTAGCTCAATGTAACTTTTACTCCTAACCAATCAGTTGGGATCTTCAATTCGTAATATGGTTAAGCTTTGAATTCACAAGAAAGATTTCATAAATAATGCTTTTTTTTAATTCTGCCGTTTTTCAGCTGCCTCATATGGGGCTCAAAATTCCCATTAATGCGAAATAAGACAATAATGTGTTTATTGAAAGTTTTTAAATTTCTTTAGCTGAAGGATTAATTTCACTTTTGTAACTCCCCCGTTTATGTTAAAATACAATTTTTCACAATTCTCGCCTCAAGCGATATCCAAACACGAAAAGTTTTTCAAGTTATTGTACAAATTTGTAAAGAAACGGGAAGAAGTCTAGCACTAAAGAGCAGTTTAAATAATATATGCTCGGAGTATTTGTCAAAGTCTTTTCAAACCGACGGCAAGCTCACTATCAACAAGTTACCATCATAAAGCCACAAGGACTTGTATTGTCTGAAGTTGTCATTCGGGAGGAATACATGATTCAGTGTATCGTGTGCTGCAACTCTAACAGTTTATGCATTAAAATGTTCTCCTCCGATATGACAGGACCACATTCACACAAGAAATCGTCAACGAATGCAAACAGAAGAGGACTCAACCTTGTGTGTCCTGAATGCTGCCTCGCTTGTCCTTGCCAAATCACTCTTTGGGCCTGGCGCCAGCTTTTCGCCTTCTCGCACTCTTGTCGACATTTCGCTCAGGGCGCCTGGAAGCAAGAAGTTCACCTTGCTTGCCCGGACGGATGTAAACGTGCATCTACCAAAATCAGGTACAATTCGGAGCACATAAACTTACACAAAAACTTACATGGAACGGAAGAGAGGTCCTTTGTTACGAAGATGCAATATCTATGCAAATTGTGGCATAGTGGCAAACTTGAAGATGTGGTGTATGAAACATGTTGAGGCATAAGTCGTCGGTTTTGACAAATTTACATCCTTGGCAGGAAGGTGGAAAGCCAGAGGCCAGGAGCGAAGTAAGACAAGTTAAAACGATGGCCGGGGCGGAACGATTTTTGCTGAGAAAATATTTGAATATGAGATTCGATGACACAGTTTCAGTTTGTGTGCAGGCAATTGTTCCCTAGTTGCATGGGTTAGTAGCAAACATTCTATCGTTAGTTGATTGTTTTTTGAACACTGTTATTACACATGAGGCTATGGTGGAAATATAGTGGGTAAATGACGACATTCATTTACGACTAGGTAAAAAGTATGAAATGGTTATTGAGCAGTTACATTTTGCCAAGACATCGAAAATGTGTCATAATATTGCAAATACATTAATTTACTAGAAGTCTTCTAAAATATTTTTTTGTCCAACTAATTTGCCCACACTGATACGATTTTGATCGACTTTGGTAGTTGCTGGGAGTATTGTGCTGGGACTACAGTGTGAGTACTGTACTGGAAGCTGTACTTTCGTTCAACTGGAAATACTAGCGCAGTGTTCTCGCAGTACTGCTTGGCACTGTAAATGTGTACTGTTTTAGCTTTTTTTTCTCATCAATACTGTCATTGTAATTAACCACTTTTTTTGCTTCGAGAAATGTTGATCCATATAAGGAATAAGTTGGCTTTAAGATAAAATAAAGAGATTTTAAGCTCTTTGGCGGCTTCAAGAATTTTATTGAATTTTCTGGTGCCGCAATATTTCAACAGGTCTGTATGGTAAAATGCGGAAATAAATGCGTCCAAAAAACTATTGATGATATTTTGCGCCTAGCTCTCTATTTATATATTTATTTAAATCGATTTCAAAAGGCAACTGATCAATTACATAAATTGAAATGCTTAAATAAACAAAAATAGCGTTAACGAACCAAAGTAACACATATAACATAATATTAGAAGGACAAATTACAAATACGGGATTAACAGCAGATGGCGTAGCTAACGTTATACGCATAAGACAACACTTTAACTATATTCACGTCAAAGCTACATTAAATAGCTTCTACTTTCATTACATATCATCTCCTTGAAGTATAAACAACTTAGTTTTCTTCTGTTCTCAGTATTTTATTTTATTTATTAGCCAAGCAAGGTACAAGCTAAATAAACAATACAAAGCAAAATCGAAAATTGAAAATTAATATATGTATATAAAAATAAAACGAAAAATTAAATAAATTAAATAATTAACAGATAAATCAATAACAATTAATTAATAACAAATTAATAAAACATTGACATATAGCTTAAGATAAACGGATGGCTTGGAAAAGGGAAGATTCGAAGGATAATTTTGAGACTGTTGGAGAATACAGATTACTTATGCTATTGAATATCGTGCAGCATCTATTTATCGGCTCATTAGCTACGTAAGTAGTGAAATGTGGATATTTTTTAAGTAAACGAGAGGACCTGGTGTTCCTTACAGGGTTATTTAACAGCATTTTACTATTCAGGAATTTAACTCTGATAACGGATATAATGACGTCCAATATGAAGCAGGCCGAAATCGTCTTTCTTCTGAATGCTAGTGTCAGTAAGTTTAGATAACCCAGTCGAAACTCATAAGTAGAAAGGAGATTAAAATCGTAAGGGTTGTATAGTTCTCTCAATGCGAAAAGTAAGAATTGCTTTTGTATGGACTCGATTCTGTTACTGTGGGTTTCAAAAGCAAAAAATGAGTCTGTTACTGTGGGTTTCAATAGCAAAAAAAAACGCCTCGCACTGGCAACCCTTTGCTAGCATCAAAATATATCACACCTGCCTCACATTGAAATCAACCTACTCTGCGAATTTCGTTTTAATCCTATGACTGGATTGGAAGTTATAAGGGTACAAAGAAATTAAGGGTAACCAGTCGCAAAAGTTTTCAAATTTTTGAAAATTTAATATTTGCTGTTTATTGTTACTACAAGATTTGAAAATTTTGCGATAATATCGCTTAATGAAGATATAGCAAATAAATACAAAATCAACAATAGCTGGCAGTCCTACCATGGTTTTTTTTACCAGATTCCTTCTGAATATTGCCTTTAATAAATTTCATATATCATATGAAATTCGTTTTGACTTCATGACTGCACTGGAAGTTACTTTCCTGAGCGAATTTTCAAAGCTCAAGACACCGAAATTACCATAGCTGGCAGCACCAGCCGAATTTTTCAACCAAGTTTCTACCAAACACGGCTTAGAGCAAGGTTCAGCTACTGTGTCAATTTGATGAAAATGTGGCAGTTGAATCAGAATGCATAGGGAAAAAGCAGCTTTAATTCTTTGTAAAGTTTCAAGATGGCACCACTGGCATAGAGCTACCCACATTTCCAAATCGCTTCTATCAGACCTGGTCCTACTTAATACCAATCCATTCTGTGAATTTCATTTATATCTGATAATCGGGTCGTGAGTTCTCATGAACAGAAATTTTTTATGTTTAAAATATGGATAAATTCGAGGAGGGTTACCGTTCTTGCCCGATGTGAAATTTCAAAAGTTTTTTCTTTGGTTGTATAGACAAAGCATAAGATTTCTATATGAGATGGTTTTCAATGAGTCGATGGTTTGAAGGTTTTCACTTTCAGTGCCTGCCGTAGTTGCTGGGTTACTAGCACGTTCACTACACGAGTCTACAGGACGTAGTAACAGCAATACGTCCTGTAAGTTTCACAGTGATCTGATAACCTGGTCAAAAGTTATCGCAATTCAAAAATTTTCAAATTTTCCCAATCTCATTTTAGGCGCCTAGCGCACACATATGGTTAAACATTTCAAAAATATTATCATATTTTCATTTAAAGTAGGTTCAAAATTCATTCTATAAACATTATTTTTGCGAAAATCATTTGTTGACAGAAAGATAGGTATATTTATTATATCACTAAAATGGCCGCCGGCGCCAAAGGGTTAAAGATTGTTAACTTTTTGTGAAACCTGGCACTATTCTGTAGATACACCAATGTATCCTGAAAATTTTAGCTCAATCGGATGGCGCGTTACTGAGATTTTTGCACTGAAATTTTTTGATTATATATATATATATATATATATATATATATATATATATATATATATCCATATAGAAATATGAACTTTTGGCCAAATTGATTTTAATACTAATGTTCTTCTTCGAACATTAGTAAAAAGTAAATTTATTTATTATTCTTTCACAACACTTGCGCGAACTCCGCCAGATATAATACTAACAAACAATAATATTAATAATCAAGCAAGATGAGAAATTTCTGGAATTGAAACTGATTTTAGATTTGAATTGAGAAAACGTTAGCGGAAAAGGACCAAAGCTGTTTAAGTTCAAGTAAAGCTCAGTCTGCACAAGAAGTAGAATCTTGTGAATTTCAAAATAAATAAAAATCAAAATGAAGTTCAAAATATATTTTTTTTTAATGATCGATATGATACAGCCATCTGGTCTACCACAAGGTTGGTTTCGAAATTGAATAGGTCTAAGATACTATTGGTGGTGATGACAGAGTGATATTGCCAGTTTTCGCAGGAGATATACTTCCATTAAATTTCATAAGCTATATACTCGGCCTGATGATCCGGCCGTTAGTATGAAAAATCAGCTCAATTAACGCTGAGCGCTTGAAAGATTTCAAATTTAGATTTTTGATAGTTTTTAACAGAATCGTTGGATCATGACAAAATTTACAGGTCGTATTTAAATTTACCAGTAATAGACAGATATGAATTTTGATAAATGTTTAGCTATATGTGCTGAAATCATCGAGTCTCTTGAAGGCTTTCGCTTTTTGGAAAAAATGCGGGCGATTTATAAATTTAATCCTGTGCCCGTTTGAAATTTTAGCGATTCTGAGTTTTAAAAAAACAAAAGCCATTCACCAATCAAATATTTTTCGAGCACTCGAAAATTAACTCGAAAATTAATTCGAAAATTGGACGATTTTGTGGCTGTGGCATAACCTTGAAATATCGTCAGTCAAATAAAAACATTTTCTTCTCTAATTTCTTCTGATGCATGTTATCGAATTTGAAAGAAATTCATACAGTGGGTCATATCAGCTAAGTTTGACGGAATCTCAAAATTGTGAATTTAAGCTCGACATTAGGGCAGAACTACCAGCTATGTTTTTTTTTGTGATTTTTGCTCTAAGAAATACTTTCAATAAATTTTCAAGTTGTAATGTCGGTCTATCATAAATATACGCGATGATAGTTCTTGCAAAACTGTGTACTACAACCCTTCTTCTTCACCAAGATTGCTAGTCGCATTCGAAGACTTATTAGACTTCAGTGATACCCTGCTTGCATATTTTCTATCATCCACCTTAGTCTGTTTCACCACTAATAAGCGGGGGTAGCCTGGAAAACCGGCGTTGAATTTTCTTTATTGAAATTAGTTCTTCCGTAATTTTGCTTTGAGCCTTGTAAATGAGTACCAACGTAACATGTAATTAGCTGAGCTCCTTTATAGGGCGTTGACACGATGCAAGTATACTTGGATCTCAGCTTGGACCAAGTGTACTTATACAAGTGTACTTGTAATGGTGCCGTTTCTTGCAAAATGACATGGTAATGTAGCTCAACGTAATGCTCACACTTTGAAATAGTACAAAATTTACTTTGAAAATACTACGCATATCAAGTAAATATGTATAGAAATACAAATATACACCGTTTCGCTCACCGACGCCATTTTGGAAATGTGTCAAAGCAGCACTTAGATCACAGTAAGTTGGCCGATGTCCTACTACACTTGGATGTAACCGCGCTGTCCAAGTGGGCTTGGATCAACTATTGCCATAATCCAAGTAGCGTCCAAGTGATGTTACTTGGACGTCCAAGTATATTTATCCAAGTATACTTGCACCGTGTCAACTTAGCTTTAGCGCTGAAGACCGTAGGATGTTATTTACCAAGCCATCTGCTTCCTTTTTAAGGAGGTATTCTGGTCTAGAGGCTCGAGTTTGAAGTGATTTTACGGACGCAATACTAAATAAACAATAAACATTTTTAGTATCTATTTTTATCACTTTTTATAAACATTTTAAAAGTACAAAAATTTATTCAAAAAATTTAAAAAAAACTAAAATTGATGTAGATACAGGCTGACGAAGTGAAGATTCAAAAAAAAAATTGTCTTATCGTTAACATGATTTCAACCTTTCAGGTGGTCTGAAACATAAATTTTTGGTGAATTCTGTAAAAAGAAGAATGTAGAATTAGTCTGACGTAGGCGATTTGAAAAAACTTTGTTGTTCACAAAATGGAGTCCATGTAAATGAACGTTTTTTGCCTCATTTTTCAAACTTTGAGAATTTTTTATAAATAGTAGAAAACTTTTTTTTCAAAAATCCCTTAGTCGAACCAATTTTAATAGTATTAAGAGAGTTTGTGCAAAATTTCACGTAAATCGGTCCATTACAATTAGAGATATTATGTCAACCGTATCGAAAAGAGTAGTTTCGAGAAAAACACGTTTAAAACTTGGAGTCTCGTTTCGGGCAGTCTGAGTCGTTTAATGGTATGTTATACTTAGATTTTTTTAATCCGACATCCCCGTCTCATCCAATGTTCTTTCTTCAATTTCAAAATTTTTGCGAGCTCTTTTAGCCATACGAGCAGTTCGAACTTCTTTAGAAGCTTGAGAAGCTCGTAGCCCGGAGCGGTTAATTCGTTGTTCGTTAGTTGGCGAATCACAAAAATAACTGTAACTCCAAAACTAATTAGATTTTCAGAAAATCCTCTTAAAAGCTTATTCTTAAAGGTCTAAAATTTGAAAATATACAAATAAAAAATTTCGATCAAATTTTTGATCAAATTTCTAGACCAGAATACCCCCTTGAATCCAATTCGGTGTTTCAATTACTTTTCTGCAATATCAAAAGAATTCACTATAGAAACTGGATGGCAGTGAACTATAACATACATATCCTTCCTTAGTTTGTCTTCGCTATTCCGATAAAATTAACACCAAGATAGAAGACATAATTTTTCTCGCCAATTCAAACCTCTTTGTCGTTGCTTCAAACTCTGCCATGAAATCTAGCCAGCTGATGATTAACGACGACCTCAGCACCTTTGTTTTCTTCCAAACTAATATAAATTATAGTAATTTTCAGCTAGTTATTGTTGACCAAGCAACACTTCTCAAAAGCAGTGGTAATACTGTACTGAGAATTAATAACGAAGAGTTTCTAACTTACCGTTTTATACCAACTTGCAATCTTTGAGCAAGAGATACGCTAATAAGAAAGATACATTCAAGCATAAGTAATATCATCGTCACACATACTTTTGATATAGAGCAGATAGAAATTGAAATATTCTGCAAAAAAAATTCGAAGAATGCTAACGGAACGTTATTATTAAGCCAAGAAGCTATTTCGAGCAACTTAAAATGCTTTAAAAAAGTCAATAGCCCAAGTATCATGCGAAATGGCCATTGTCTAGCAAAGCTGATTTTGAATAGCATTTTGCAAGTAATTTAAAGCATCTATATCTCAAAACAAATATATCTCAAAACAGAAAATAACAACAGTCCTCCCGAAAATTTCGCATTAAACGAGAGTTCGTTCGTCGTATCAATAGAGCATCAACGATCAGTGCTGCCATTTTAGCATTTTGAATGCTAGATCTGGCATTATTTTTTCCAAAACGGCATTAGAAATTCGAAGTTAGCATCTAGCATTATTTTTAGCATTTAAATTTAGATTTCGGAATAATCTGGCACTCTTCTATTCACATCAAAGTTTTCTCAATAATAGCTCTGTTCGTGTACTTCCAGTCGCGTTCATGTACTGAAACTTCCTGCATTATGTGGTAGGGGAAATTCATGAAAAGCACAAAAATGAAGTGACAGTTGTCTGATTTTGAAATAATGATATTTTTATGATTTGTGGAAAAAACCATTGTCGCGAATGGTTAAATGGCTGAAATTTAGGCGATAGATTGTTAATTTATTTATAAGGATAAGTGATTATAAAGTCATCTAAAGCAGTAATAAAGTATCTCCACAAAAATCTTCGACTTTCATGATAGCATTGCGCGAAAAATATTTTCCTTACCACACATATTTGAAAATATGCGCGCTGCCAATTAAATCACTGCAGACCCATCGTAACCAAAAGTGCATTAGAACTAGTACTACACTTTTTGGCTTTCAAGAGAACAAAGGATATATAGGAGTGGTGTTCAGAAAGTAATGAACGACTTAAAAGTAATGGCTACTCAAAGTAATGAAAAGTAATCAGTACCGGAAAACGAAAGTAAATATTAATTTTCTCATTATCGTTCCTTCGTCGTTCTATGAATCAGCTTTGACTGTAGTAAGAGTGAAGGACGAACTGAAGGAAAAAGCTGAACAAACTAACATGCAAGCTTCAGCTGATGTCATTCAAACTTCAAGTAATGATCTTGGGATTGAATAATCTATAACCAGTGCAATCCCAAGCACAACAACTAGACCTGATGAGGAGATTGGATTGTGGGCTGTATTCGAAACAATAGTTGCATGTGCCAGATCAATTCCAACATCCGGACCCTCATTTAAATATGACAATTCGGTGAAGAGTTCAATATTCTAAGGAATCAAAATCCTCTAAATGGTGGAAAACAAGGTCACAAATTTATCCCAGATTCGGAAAGTTCGCGAAAAAATTTTTAGGAGTACCAGCAACTTCTGTTCCCAGTGAGAGAATATTTCCGAAAATAGGCCAGGCAATATCGGACAGGCGGAGTAGACTAAAACCAAAAAAATTGCGGATAACGATTTATTTTAAATTCGAATAAAAACTATTTAAATTTTCATTAAGCTTAGTATGAAGTGCTTTTTCTACTGTTATTTGTCAAGAGTGATTTTTTTTATATTCTTAAGAATAAATTTGTTTTTTTTACTAATGAATGTTTTTTTAAAAAATCTTCCAATAATATCATGCACGTAAGAGCACACATTTTCCGTTGTTGTCGTAAGGGTACACATTTTTCCGAGTTGTCCTTGCAAATAGTAGTTACAGTAATGAGTAACGATATAAAAGTAATGATTACTACCTTTGAAAGTAATGATTCGAAATCATTAGTCAAAAGTAACGAAATTCCCCATCACTAATATATAGTTGATCTTTTATTTTTTGTTTAGTGACAAGTGTTATTGACATTGCAGAAAAAGTGAAATATTAAGTGAAATAAAATAAAAAGGTAGATATTAAGGCAATTTCGGATTGCTTTAAATATGGTAAATTAAGGTTTCTCGTTCCACTAAATCGTGATGATGCTAAAAATTTGTGATGTGGTCCCATCAACTTCAGACTCCCAGGAGTTTCGGACACCTACAAGTTCAAGATAACCAACGTATGAATAAATTGTTAGGATAATGATGAAGAAAAATCTTCGTTATCCGACACTAATACTTTTTGTTCACTTAAAAATAAGTAATTGCTGTTGTTCCGATTGTCAGACTCCAAATGTTTCGAAAAATATTGGTAGAAATGAGCTTTACACAAGAGAAGAAGATTGAGATGTAACTGACATATCTTTAATAGATATAGAATCATCTTGAGATGTAAAGTAGTTTTATTATACAAATATATTATATATTGTTTTCATATCAAATCATGTTTATTTTAAGAAAATAAGTAAGCATTATTTAGCATTATAATTTTACAGAATCTGGCATTATTTAGCATTAAATAAAATTGAATCTAGCATTATTTCAAAAAAATAAATGGCAGCACTGTCAACGATAGAAGTAGCAAGAATTGGAGAGTAGAGAAGTAGCAAGAATTGGAGAAGAGAGAGAATATAAGAATGTTCCTTCCAAGATATAGAGCCAGTATTGATTTTTGCGTAGGCAAACAGTGAAATATTTAAGTAGCCTCTCATTTATTCTACTCAAAATACATTTAAACGCAACCTATCTTAAGTGCAATTATTTATTCTCGCAAAAATCATTGGAAGTGAAAAAGATACCTATTTTTGGCTCCATATCATAAACTTGTTTTGGGCTTGTTTTCATTTGTAAACTAAAAAATTGTATAGACAGTATTTAAATTCTTTTATAATACTTCTTGAATATCTAAATAAGCACTGAGAAAAGAACGAATTGTGTACGTTCCAATTTAAGAGCCAAATTACGAGAAACTCCAATGTGAGAATTTGTAGTGGCCTGGAACTCCCTAGCTTTTCTGGTCATTATGTTGTTTTTGCAGAAACGTATGCTATAAAGATGTAGCAGTTGGTGCAAAATCACCATGGTGTAAAATCATGACACCATTGATTTGATAAATAACTCATCCTATGCAAAGAGGTTTGAAGACATTTGGTCAAAATAACCTTAATGTTTAGAGATGTATGCGTTTCCCACTGATCCATTCACACACCTGTAGCAATCTTTAATGTAATATCTGGTGATTTTTATCATCAAGGATATAAGCGTATATGCATGTATTATGTACAGGAAGAATATCTTACAAGATCATTGAAAATATTTATCTTTTCACAATAAAGAACTCACAGTCTACAACTAAGTAAGAAAGTATTTTATTTGTGTTTAAAACTTTATCAAGTCAATTATTTTCGACTTTGGAAACACATCTTCCAACAAAGTCCGCAATAGACCGAATATAACTTTGAAAATGTGTAGCACATATTCGCCGAGGTATTACCACCATACTGGAAATGTACATCAGAAAAACTTCTTCCTGCTCGGCACAGTTTTGATTGAACTACATTCGTACACGTGCTGTACTTACGTGATTCGAATTGGGAAATTGGAAATCGCATTGAGACACCTGAAGCGCTCCTTTATAAAGATAAAATTTATAGGGCAAGTCGAATAGAAAACAAGACCTGTGTGCGTCGTCTTCTGTTGCCAACAAAGGATCCATATCGAGCGACAGCACATTTTCCATCAGTTGGCACATGGAGCAGAATACGGCTTTTTCCTTATGCTCGCATTATTCGCATAGTGGTGGCATTGGTACGCGACAACTGCAATATCAATTACAGTGAGATTCGCACAAGAATGGTGTAATATGGAGTGCGAAACATTTCCTACAGGTGCCGTCGACGATGTCTTGGAAATGTAATCAAATCATGACCGAGTTGACGATGGAGCTTTTCTTGTTCGAAATGGCTTTATTTCGACGTTTAGCAACGATGGAGACATCCGATAGGAAAATTAATGGAAAATGTTTCGGGTGGTATGGAAATTAGATGAAAGTCAATCGATATTCGTGAGTTGGTATGTCGTTGTTACGGAAAATAGTTGAATGTTTCGTTTTCACTTTAAGAGCCATTTAGTCACTAAGATCTAACTCAGTGTAATGCAATTCAATAATGTTACTTTGGATGTTTTGAAACCAATGTGAGCTTTTTGCCCGATATTTTCTCATGCTTTGTTCGGTTGACAGAGAGCCCTTTTTGTAAATGCTAACAGTCTAAATTTTTAAAATTAATCATAAGCCTGTTAACTGGGTATGACAAAATATTTCGTCATACCAAGAAGTCAACTGCAATGAGCATGACGACATTTTTCGTAATGAAAAAATTTAATCGTAAATGGGCATGATTAATTTTTTTCAGAAGAATTTTGAAGTTTGGGTAATTCCATAGAAAATCGACCAATAATCAGAAAATTTTTGAACTCACCTCCTTGGAATTTGGAAATATTTTGTTACCCAGAAGGGCTGGTGAGCCTATTATCGAAAATGAAATATTTTTGGAAAATATGGTATATTTGCGGAAATATGGCTTGAAGTTTTTGAGAAACGTCGATTCGTGTTACATTCAAAAAATTATATAAAATCTTCTACTTTACGTAGAGCCTTCAAATATGGCTTGTTGGAAAGCATAAGGTGTAGGTATCTTAAAAAAAAAATAGTGCGAGAAAGATCCTAACCGAAGAGGAAAAAAAAGAACCATTACAGTGTCCTTTATCCTTAAATACTTCAAAATGCACACCAGCAGTTAAATAAGCTACAAAAGTGCCAAATTTCAAAGTGGAGCTCGCAAAAGTACAGTCGCAAGAAATATTTAAAGGACTGGAATACTATAACCGCCAAAGAAAATTTACGGAAAGTGGTACCGAAACAAGGTAAAACTTACAAAATATGGTACGAAAGAATTTCATGTTTTGAAAATGGATTGGAAAATTGTTTTGCAATGTTATTTAAAGCCTGCAGAAGATTCTAATTGAGTTTCTAACGTAGAAAGTTCTGTAAAAGTTCACCGCTTATAGCTGACGCAATTTTCATCAATTTTTTTTTCACATGTACTTAGAATAACGGCTGATCCATGATAATCCTGGCAGCTACCAAAATACCAATCTGTTTCTGGAGGAGAACATATCATCAGAGATAAGAAGTCCTTATAATTAGCCTAGATTATATCGGAACCCTTTGTTAGAAAATTTATCTTTAGTCCTTTAATCATTAATTTAACGTTTTGATGTATAATGCATACACAGACAGTATGTGTCTCCGATGCTTCCGCTAAATTGAAGTATTTAGGCATGCTGCAGTCGAATGATTATATGAGACCAGCGACATGTGCATCCATACTTCTTCGCCTTTTCGGGGAAGCATAAACTCATCTAATTTTTTTGAATCATATATGAGGTTACGTCAGGAAATTCGGACACTACTTTGGCACGTGATCAATCGTCGGCGAAAGTGATAAAAGTAAACACTTTGTTTCCTTTTCTTTAGCTTTTGAATTTTCTTCTTTGATATTATTTACTATAGATAATTCATGATTTGCTTTTATTTCTTCTGTGGGTAGTTCCTGCTTAGTTTTAAATACATTTTTGGACAGTACGCTAGTAAAGTTCTTTAACTTTCTTCTATTTTTCTATATGAACCCACGACTTTCCTTAACTTCAACTACTTCCGATCTATACCCTGAAAGCAACTTCTTGGAATCAATGTAAACTACATCATTGCGACCAATCTTTATTTGCTACTTTATATTTGCTTAACCCTAGAAGCATAATCTTATTTTATAGTACGTTAAGTATAATCATATGTCTCTGAGACGTATAACACTAAAACTGTTCTATAATGTAAAGTAAATGATATTTTTATACCTGAGATTAATAGGTTCTAGGTTTAGGATAATGTAATGAAATATACACAGTGCACACAAACATCAACTTTGTGCGCACCACAAACTGGCTTTCTACATTTGTGGCATAAAAGTTTAGACATTTTTCGTTTCTTATGAGAACAAAACGAATAATAGCGCCATTTTTGTTGAAGGTTCGTCTTCTCCGTCTACATACACTGCTGACGATGGTTTTTTAATTAAAATGTGTTGAATGTTTTCACGTAGTTTCCGCTTCAAAGCGTGAGCGCTAAGTCGTTGGTCCATCGAAGATGTTAGTAAATCGGAACTTTTTTTTCATGAAATCTCTTCTTCCCAGTCGTTTTTCATGGTTGGCCGTTTTGTTGTTATTATAAATTATGAATGACTTAACAAAAGCCATGTTCAAAATCCCGTAAAACACCACCATCTTATTGGTTTTGCGCCTATATGTCATGTTTGAACACATTTGGTCGCAGGAGTCAACTCCTCCCTTTGTTTGGAGTCAAGTAGTTTTTTGAAGACTTTGAGGAGTTTTTTGATGTTTTTTTTTAGGACTTTGAAGGAGTCAACTCCTCCCTTTTCCCATTTTTCCCTCGTAGTATTCTCTTTGTTGGATGAATCATACGCATGGAGTTGATGAATTCTGATGGCAGAATAGACTCAAGTGAAGAAAATTTGACTTGTTCCTGAGCTAGATCATTATATTCCTGAGCTTATATTCCTGAGCTTGTTCCTGAGCTAGATCATCAATCACTTTTTGCAAAATGAGAATTTTTGCGGAATTTTGAACTTTTTACGAAATTTATTCGGCTCACTTGTTGTCGCCTGTTATTATTGAGCCTTATTAGGGGACAAAAAAAATTTAGAGCAGAGTGGCTGATCTTTAGGACAATAACACTCCTTGGCTTTTTCTTCATTTATGCGTATACCTATGCTTCTTACCAGCGTCTCAAATTTGGTGTGAGATTCTTCAGTGGATTGTGACTTTCACTTCATGTGAACGCTGGTGATACCGCTTATAGCCACCACAGTATCTCAGATCACTTTTGCTCGCGCTAGGTTGAACAGGACACAAAGGACGCCGTTCCCTTTTGATGATGATAAGGTTTCACCTACATTAATAAGTCGTTAGTTTCGATGTATCGAAATCTTTTGCACATTCAGTTACTAAAGCGGAGGTTTTTTATGTGATGCATTTGGTTGAGAGTTGTTCCGTCAGGAGACATTCAGACAACTTACTTGATATTGTGCGAATTATATACCCCACTACCATTTCTTGAGGCGGTGGTAACTAGATGGTTATCAATCCGTAGTAATTTGTATTCTCGGGCAAGCATAACAAGCAGTCCGAACCTGAATATGGGTCGTTTCGCTATTTCGCAGGTGAAATTCTCGTAGGCTCGTGCAAGCTGTTCACAAAACACGTCCTTTTTATCAGCGGTAAATTTCTCCATACGGACACATGGACAAAGAAGGCTGGTGTTATAAAGTAGGCAAAATAAATAACCTTTTATTTATCGCTACAAACCCGAAAATCATGAGCTTCATTCTCCGTTGGCTACAAAACATGCGTTAAACACTCGATGTTTTCGATATCAACAATTTATTACCCAAATCTTAAAAAAACATATTAATGCTTGTACTCGTATATTCAATTTTAATTTTTACCAGGTTTGATTATTTTCTGTTCTGTATCAATTTGGTGGATATCTCACTCGACAGAAGAGTTTAGAAGGAATCAGTCTTACGTGTAACGTTTCGAAATTTTCGAATGGTTATATTCCATAGCCACTCTATCAAGTGGCTATTTTCACGCCACGTCCTAGACTTCGAATTCGCTAAAAGGCTCTGCTTGCCAGAATTGTATTCCGATTCGCCGTTGTATTGTAAATGTCTTCCAAAAGTGGTTTTATTTAAAAACAAATCAGAAAAAACGTCATACACAACTGGGTAATAGATATGCCATCGATAAATCTCTTAATTTTCAAAATAATATTTTGTTTTCGAAACTTTCTCAACGTAATTTGAGTTCAAATTAACAGTCTGCTGTTCCTGTGAATATTCACTTGATTTCCAACTTCAGTTAAGATACTGTCAGCATAATGTTGCCAAATCGCACCTGTGCTGTAAATTTCCCCGTTGACAGGTCGTGTCAAAAGTTTAAGTGATTGATTTCAGTTTAAATCTGACTGATTTCATTTCACAACTGCAGCCACTGACATTGCGTCAGAAATCTAATCTCTTCCACTTGGTATCGTTTTCCCGTTCGACATAAAACACTTACGAAATTCCCTGGCAGCTCATCCACAATATTTCACGCCTTCACTGTTTCTTTAAATTGTTGATGTTTTTGTATTTGCTGTTGCTAGGTTTCTCGTACCCTAGACTGTCTTCTGGCGTCATTGTTTTTCTCTTTGTGACTTTTTCAGGGCAACTTTTCACGAGCTAAGTTAAATTACGGCGAAGACAAATTTCAAATACGTTTGACACATATCCGAGTGTCAAACTTTCACGTAATTAAACTTCCTGGCAAGAAGTACTTTGCTAACTGTCGACTTTTGACTGAGAAGAGTCAGCACAACGCATCCCGTGGCTCTGGTGGATTCCCATTGACTCTTCCAGGGATTTTACACTCTGGCAACTTTCAAAAGCAAACAAAACGAGAGGAAGTGGAAATCTTTCCTTTGCTCCTAGCTGGCATTGTTAGCGAGGGAATTGATATAAGGCTTGACAATGGGTGTTTTGTATTTGAGTTTGAATTTGGATTGAAATTTGCACAATGTCTGAATCTATGCGTACGTACGTGGGCACAAACAAACAGACCTTTATGCGTGTATGTATGCATGCATATTCATGCAAGTATCGAAAAGCAAATTTCTGCTTCGAAAGGCGTAGCGAGTATCATATTGTACGGAAAATTCACATTTCACAAAATTATCTTTGTTTGGCTAATAAAATGATAGCAGAGGATAATTTCTTTCGCTGAAGATGATGTAGTATTTGTTTAACGCATATTCGTGCGAATGTTTACGCCAAGACCAAGTGGTATGTAAGTATGCGTAATTCGAGCACCCGCTCAAGACTCAAATTACTTGAGAAGTTCACGTCATAAATTCGAATGGCGCCGTTGTCAAGTTTGATGATGCTGATATTCGTGGACAGGTTCGAAGATATTAATAGGAGCGATAGCAGATACGTATTTTTGTTTACAAAATATTCAAATTTCAAGTGATTGAGGGACGGAAGATGTTGTTTGCGCAAATGTTTCATATTCATGCCAAAAATTCATCCGGTCGTTGTCAGTTGGATAGACAACAGCATTTTTTTTTGCGTATCCATGCCAGTTACGACTTTTGAACATACACATCCTTGTCGGGATAAACAAAAAAAATACTTAAATCGATATTCGAAACAGCTTTTATAATATATTCCAGCAGCATATGGAACATCTGGCAGCAGGAATCTAGTAAACGTTCTGAACAGCACATTTTCCGAAAGACTTGCATGAAACTAGGTTTGCCTATTAGCCGAAACTTATTATGAACAGAATATACACCATTGCAGTTCATACGATGCTCTTCGTACCTTTCAAATCAAATAGTAGAAACTCTGGCTGCCAGGCACAAAGTAAATACAGCTCCACAATTCCTTCCAGTTCGATTCCCACAAGTATCCTCCAGCTGAATTTCAATACTACCGCGATTAGGCTTCTATTGTTGAAGCTCACCTACCTAAGTGAGCGAGCTATCGGTGTAACCTCGGGGTGAAATCCTGTCGAAAGTGTGAATCATTTGCTCTGTCTATTTTCCACATAATGTTGCATTTCACTTCGGTTAACTTTTAATCAGGTACATGATAAAGGCATGGACTCTTGCCCCGGGTCCAGCTATTTTGATCCAGTTACGGTTTAATCCCGGGACTGCAGCATTTCATTTTCGGGAATTGGTTTCGTTTCAACAATGGGGTCAACTCACATGGGGAGGCTGTGATGTGGTGTAGGAGACGCATGAGACTTCGGGCAATAGCACTTATTAACGATCACAATTGCTCATGACCTCATGACATTGTGGCCGAGTAAGCCGACACGCTTGGTGGATTTCGTAACAAATTGTTGTCATCGAATTAATGTTTTCATTTTGCAATCATTGCAGTTTAGTTAAATTATTGCTCATGGTGCGTGCCGTTTGTTTTATGAGCTCTTGGTTCATGTTGATGAAAAGTATTCTAAAACTTATGTTTTACGTTTGTTTATGATTATTGCCTGCAGTTAATTCGAAAGCTCTGACATGGATTGTGAGTGGGTATTGTTTAAAAGATTTAAATAAAAGATTTAAATATTTTTCCATATTTTTGCCGAATAATCAGCTAAGCATTTCAGCGCAACTAATTTGTTAAAAATTGGCAGTTCTATTCAATTTCCAACCGTTAAATTCAGTGATTTTCTTACTCACTATGATCGCCATCAACCTCATAAATGTTCGAATTGTGCAAAACATTTAAAAGTAGTAAAACAAATAAATTTTTTTTTTAACAGAAAGTGTAATAAGCGGTCCTGGTCAAAAAACACAAAATCTGTAAAGTACTTTTTTTTATCTTCAAATGGTTTAGGTGAAAATAATTGCCACAGTAGGTCTTCTGTGGCAAATTCACAAACAATTCTAAGACAAAACAAATTCAATTGTACTATTCATTTTAAGAACAACAATCTTTTTTCAATCATTGCATTTCAAACTTACGATGAGCACAAATAAGCAATCAGAAATATCAAAAGGATTTCAATCTACATTCAAAATTAAACTCTAGAGCTAAGTAACAGATTCAGTACAGAACTTAAACATACAAATAACATTCTACATTAAATAGTAAATCTATTACAGTAATCATACATACAAATAACATCTTTAACTTCGGTGTCTTATGCTCCAGGCTTTGTATCGAAACAGAAACCGACAATAAAGCGCTGAAAATACTGTTGCGTTAGTGCACAAAAATTTTTAGGCCATTAAGTGGGTGGATAAGCAAGTGGTTTTTTGAATTTCTCTACCGAAGAAGACGCGGTGAGCTGAGCAGTATCCGCGCTGCTATTTACGAACATTCATTGTACAGTTTTTATGATCACTAATTGTGTAATGCTTGTTATCAAATGTATGCACACATCATTAGAACATGCACTGAGGAAAAATTACCTCTGTGTTCCATATAGCATATTTCAAGGCAACGTAATGAGTTGTATAATCTGAATTGCAATGGTATGCTATGCTTGAAGTTTTAACCAAAACGGATAGATTTTCATTGCGTTGCTGTAAAGTTACCTTTAAAGCTGTGTACTTTGGCTGTTAAAAAAACTTTTCTGCATGTAGCATTAATGGAGTTTTATAGTTTTATTTTTAATATTTGCCGTATAAAGTCAAATAATTTGTTTTGAGTTTCAACATATATTGTTAGAATGTGTTTTCCTTGCGTATGAGATCTTTAGCAAGGAAGCATTGTAACTTTTGGGTCCAGCACTGAAAAAGCACATAGCGCCAGACGCCATAGTTTATAGACTTCTGGTGCCATGTACATAGTCAATTCCGAGATTGTCATAAAATATAGCACCGCACGCCATAGTACATGGCGAAAATTACATAGGAGCAGACGCTATGCTTATAGCCCTCCACGCCATGTAGTACATGCCGTGGAGGACTATAGTACATGGCATGGAGGACCATAGTACATGGCGTGGAGAACTATAGTAGATGGCGTGGAGGGCTATAGTACATGGCGTGGAGGGTTATAAGCATAGCGTCTGCTCCTATGTACTTTAGGCACAATATTTTATCACAATCCCGAAATCGATTGTGTACATGGTGCCAGAAGTCTATAAATTATGGTGTCTGGCTACTATGTGTTTTTTCAGTGTAGTCAAAATAAGCATCAATTCATTTAACACTACAAAATATTGAGGTTAAATGGCCACTATAGGTTTTTTTGTGTAAGTAACACAAAAAAACCTATAGTGAAATTTGGCATGTCCGTGGATGTGTGATAACCAGAATAGCAGGGAACAGCATCTGGTATAAGCTTTTTTGTAGCAGGTGGTGTGTTATGAAATCTTCTAGATGCAAAATGCCCCTTGAACAAAATGCCTTATAGATCTCCGTTTGTCTGTGTTAGATCCTGATTTTTGCGTTTTATTCCCGATATAACGTCACTTGTTGACATTTATACGTCCTCTCATACAGTATGGCTGCGAGTTATAATTGGAGTTAGTATAATTGCAGTAATTTCTGCGCCATGTAATTATGGCGCTGGGAGCCATACTGCATAGCTTAGGGTACTATGTACATAGCGTGTGAGACCATAAATGCTGCGCCATATTGCATAGGACCACACGCTATGTAGATTCTGAGATTATGGCGCTGGGAGCCATATTGCATAGCTCAGAGTACTATGTGCATAGCGTATGGGGCTATAAATAATGCGCTATGTTACATAGCTCTGGGCGCCATGTGGATTTTTTTTAGTGAACGACGAGCCGCCGCTCATTTTAATATAGAAATGCATTTTGCATCCAAATCAATAATTCCAGGACTGTATATTTTTTGTTTGCTGTTTGATCATTCAATGCTTGAAATGTTTGCAACCAATACAAGTTTTCAATAAAACCATCAAATGCAACATCTTAACAACAGATTATGGTAGGTGAACAGTGAAAAGTGGACACTAAAAATTGGATACTAATGGTAAATTTCGAAAACATTCTAAATTTTGCAGAATTGCTTCGAAGTTGACAAAAGTTTATTCACGTCACATAACCAATCGGTAGAAAATATCAAAATCTAAATCACTTTCACTTTGAAACTACCCTAGCTTACCTTAGCTACACTCGATAGTTTTGATTATCAATCTAAAAGACCGACTCTTTCGTAAGCAAAATTTTAAATAAGCTTAACACAAGACGAAAAAATACAGACATGAGTCCTCCAATAACGTTAAAATATTGGTTTTCAAAAAAAAATCCTTTATTTTGAGCAAAACAAGTATAATAACTTACCTAGTTTCTTAGCTTCTTTGGTCTCATTTTGTAACAAAAGAATAGAAAATCTGTAAACTCCACACTGAAAAAAATCCACATGGCATCCAGAGCTATACAACATAGCGCATTATTTATGGCCCCATACGGTATGTATGTAGTACTCTGAGCTATGGAATTTGGGTCCCAGCACCAAAGTGCCAGAATCTACATAGCGCGTGGTCCTATGTAACATGGCGCAGTATTTATGGTCCCACACGCTATGTACATAGTACTCTGAGCCAGTGCTGTCGTTTTAGTGTTTCTTTGTGCAGTAAATAAAACTCCGAAGTTGCAGCAGATTGCTCTAAATTGCAGTAGATTGATTCTTCTATAGGTATATACATATGTGTACACATATACATAAGTCTTCTTACATGCATTTAAAATACAACTATTGCTATTTGAAATAGCAATAACAAACCATATTCAACAAAAGATGTATAATTTTTTTTTAAAGATATCAGGTTCGAGTTTAGTCGTTTGGTGAAAAATACATACTATTGTTAATATCAGTTTTTCCATATTAAAGAAAATAAATTACAATATACAGTTATATCTCCAGGATTAAGAATTGGGGAAATTCCTATTCATTCTTAGTTCAAAATGGCTAGCGGCTGCATATATAACCAAACAGAGCGAAACTATCTTACTAAATATGCTAGCTAGATTAAACAAGTAGCAAATTTCGTAAAATGCAATAGATTATACGCAAATGCAATGTTGCAGTAAACTGTATCAAATTGCAGCAGATATGCTGCAGTTACAGTAAAATGACAGCACTGCCCTGAGCTTTGCAGTGTGGCTCCCAGCGCCATAATTACATGGCGCAGAAATTATGGCCCCACACGCTATATTACATAGTACCATGATCCATGTAATATGGCTTCAGTTGTCATATTTTATTTCTTTCATAATATAAGATAACTCTAATTATAACTCGCAGCCATACTGTGTGAGGGAACGTATAAATGTCAGCAATTGACATTTGAGTATAGTTATCTTGCAATAGCGCTGGATAATATAAACAGCTAAGTAGCTTTCAAGTTTAAAGTCAGGGAGTAAAACGCAAAAATAAGGATCTATCCCGAACACACGGAGTGCTATTAGACATTTGGTTCAAGGGGCATTTTGCATTTAGAAGCAGTGTTGCCAGAAAATTTTCGCTCGTGGAGCCCAATTTGACTTTTAAAATAGCCCAACACTTGCCACACAATAGGTCGAGGCCAAAATTATGCCAAAAGTTTTTATCCACTTCACACGGGCAATTTTTTTTTTTTTGTTTATCGATATAATCTTATATAGTCGAAAACTATATTAACAATTTCATTTTCAGATATAGTGAACGTGTAAATTGAAGAATCCAGTATTTGTATCATATCTGGTGGTATGTTATAGTCGTTGCAACATATTTAGTTGAAATTTAAGAGAACTAGAATTTGCATCAAAGATGCCAAAAAATTTATTTGCACTTTATTTCAAATTTTAGTTTTTATGCTATTTATCATCGTAAAACATATATCGACTATTTTATTAGATGCAGGTAGATATAGTAATAAAAAATCGAGCTCACATATTTCTTTGAAAATTTGTTATCCAACAGCAGATTTTACTTCATTGGCTTTTGCCCAAATTGTTTCCGTGTTCAGTGTATTTTGATAATTTGCTCATAATTATGAGTTTTACTAGCATAGATTTAAATTTCAATCTTCTTGCTGACTACTTTAGGCAGGCGGTCAAATAATAGACTAAAAATAAAGTTTAGGTTCAACCATAATTTAAAACATGAAGTGAACAGATTTCCGTTCAAGATTGAGGAAATCAGTTGCGAATTCAACTTTATATATTTTTAGCAGTTGAAACCTGGGCTGGTCAGTGGAGCCCAAAAAGTCGCCAGTAGCCCAAAATTAGATTTCGTCGCCAAATCCAACGGAAAGATAGCAGAATTGGCGAGAAATCGCCCAATCTGGCAACAGTGTTTAGAAGCTTTCATAACATACTACCTGCTACAAACGAATTTATATCAAATGCTTTCCCCTGCTATTCTGGTTATCATCAGGGTTGCCAGAATTTTTTTGAAAAAGTCGCCCAGTTGGTGGCAATTTATAGCCCAAAATCGCGGAGTTGAGCATATTTGTAGCCCAAAATTGCATTCATATATTAGTTGGTTTGATTTTTACTTCAAACCATGATAAATTACACTGAACAATACAATATGCACATTTATTCAAATTTGTAAGGCACTCTTTGCTAGAAACATACTTAAAAAACTAAATTATATTACTTATAATTCATTAGAAAACAGTAAATTGCTGTATTGGTACATTTCATTATCATTATCTTCTTCACCGTCGATATCATTATTATATATATTTGAATTAAGCTTCTTTATTAATTTCTCAGATATGAGAAAGCAATTACAACATCATTGGCATGTAAGTGCAACCGTACAAGCATTAGAGCAGAGAGTGTTTGATTTAATCTGTTTCTAAGTTTATTTTTGATTATATTCATGCAAGAAAAACACCGCTCAACAAAGGCGTTTGATGTAGGAAGTGTCATTATAGACAATACAATTTCACACAAATCTTTAAATAAAAACACACCTGAAGCAGATTTCAGAGCATAAATTTTTAAAATATTTCAGTCATGGATGTTGATCTTAATTTTTCAAATTGAATTTCGAACTCTTCCTCATTACTTAGAGTGAAATGCAGAGGTAGCTACGAAAATTTTGGTGAAGAATTTTCTAAGAAAATTGTTGGTGAAAACATATATGCTTTTCTGAAAATGAATAAATGAGACGGCTTTCTTTTGATTAATTCTTTCAACGTCAAGCAGCAAAATAAGGAACAATTATCTTTGACAGTTTCGGCCTCGAGCTGAGAAAAATTGCAGCGAACAGTTCCTTTTGTAGTTGTAATTTTGGTGGGGGAAAAAACATATTGGAAAAAGTTTGAGTCGAGGAATGAATATTTGTTTTCTTTTTTGAAATGCAGCCAATGTAAAATATAACCCAAAGTAGCAAGCGACTCGCCCAAGTAAAATGTCGCAAACTGATAGAATCGATAGCCCAATTGGCGATCAATCGCCCAATCTGGCAACCATGGTTATCATACATCCACGGACATGCCAAATTTCTCTATAGGTTTTTAGTATAAGTAATTAGGCATTTAAACTCAATATTTTGTAGTGTTAAATGACTACACTGAAAAAACACATCGTGCCAGACGCCGTAGTTTATAGACTTCTGGCGCCATGTACATAGTCAATTTCGGGATTGTGATAAAATATAGCGCCACATGCCTTAGCACATAGGAGTAGACGCTATGCGTATAGCCCTCCACGCCATGCACTATAGTCTTCCACGCCATGTACTATAGTCCTCCACGCCATGTACTGGTAGACACTGAAGAAGATGGCAGATTACCCTCGAAATATCGATATTTTTAACAAAATTCAATGTATCTAGCTTCGGAAGGAAAAATCGTTTTTTTTTATTAAAATATATTTGTGTACTTAGTAGAATTTTAGAAAAATGTTGAATAAGCCTGCAAGGAGTATTTCGTGTCAATCGGGATTGTGCAAAGGCAGACAGCGAGATTCTAGACGTATCGAAATATATGAGGATTCGAACTAATCTGGACCCAAACTAGCCTTACTCGGACACCAGGCCTACAAGCGAACGGCAACCATATGCTTTCAGTAGCCTCATGCATTCGAAGATATTTTCAAAACTTTCAATATTCGATGCATTCGACGTGATTGGAAATATTAAACATTAAAAACATCTATAGTTCCTTGCAAGTTACAGTCGAGTTTGTACAAATCCTAATTTTGATACTGTTTTTTTTAACTATACATACATTTGGTCGGGATTCATCGATCTTTGCACTTTGTAGTCACAGTTCAGAACTATCATTACGTTAAAGGTCGTTAAGCAGATACCCTCATGTACTCATTGATTTAAGGGGAGGTTCTTTCAGATTTTTTCATACAAATCGATTTTTTTTTGTTTTGCAAAAAATGAAAGCTACGTACGTGTAGAATATGTGTGGAAAAGAATATTTCGATTTGGAACATATTTATCGCATTAGAGCGTTTCAAACGCACATACCTCACGCGCGCTGGGGAACGCTCAGGTATAGCTTATTCACCGCGTGGCCTCCGATGGCTTTCTATGTACCGGAACTAATTACGATCTGTACTATCGCATACTTGTTTGTGTTGGAATACACTTTAGGTGGCAGCACATGCGAAAAATAACCGATACGTCAGAAAATTGCATATCCTTCACGACGAATATCACCCGCTGCTCGAAACACCCGCCTCGTGAAACGTCTGCCGGAGCACGCCAACCAGGAGCAGTTTGAAATCGAGGAAGGATTCTTATATGGCAGAGGAATAGCCGGCTTAGATCCTAATGTGAGTATAATGGAGCAAATTGACGATCGACGACTACGAAAACTTTCATATAGATATTTTGGTCCAAATTGGCCGATGGAAATTTTTTTGATCCGCCGTATTGGCTCCGTCATCTTGTATTTTATTAATTTGACTTCAGATTCGTAATCAGTGATCCCAAAACCCTATAACCATTGGTACTGGTCGTGATAACTGAACAAACAAGAAAGTTATCCCAAGGCAAACTTGCTAAAAGACTTTAAACGCGTTTTTCTCGAAACGATATTTTTCATCATAACTTCAAGCACAGGTGTCGATCTATTGATCCAATTCACTTCATTCCAAATCTACCCAAAAGAATATACCTGAAATCAGCATGACAAATTTCAATTCATAATTACTAAGCGAGGTCAAAGTGAAAAATAACCGGGTTAGAAGTTGCACTTTTTTTGAATGTCCATAATTTGGTTTATTTTTTTGTCCCAATTCATTCTCATTAGGTATAAGACATGGAGATTTCCATCAATTTTAATGACTTTGAACTATGACTGATATCAGTTTACTACGAGAGGCTGCAGACTTGAAGTTACCGGACAATGTCCCGCGTGCAGAGGCAGACGAGAGCCGCCATTTTGGAGCCACCACATTAAATTTCATCATAATAAAAATTTGAACAATTTTTGAATGATCAGCAAATAAAATAATCAAAACTAGAACTTCGTATGTTTTTTCATTGTCCCTCGAAAAATTCTCAAACTTCGCCTTATTTTCGACTGTATCTGAGAGAACCTTCCCTTAAATATATGAAACATTATTAAATGTGTACGAAACTATCAATATTTAAACCCTAATTAAATAAACATTTATTCTTTTGTAGAATCATGGTAGCAAAATATAATAGGTTAAATGAGTATAAGGATCACTTAAAAGTTCGTATATTCTCTATGAAATTCTAATGAGTCATCCTATTATTCGGTTTAATCAAACCCATGGATTTGAAGCTCTTTACTGCAAAATTACATTTTAGTTTAGAAGAATTTTTTCGAAATTTTCGAAAAAATTCATGCTAAACAACACCAATCTCATGGCAAAGAACGTAACCCTTTGTCTCCAAAAAGCTACAGCCCCACGTTTTAATTTACTTCAAAATTCAAACCCATTAATATGCCATTAGCTATCAGCAAGTTTACATTTTAATAAAGTGACAGAATTCCATAGAATTAGGTCACTTCAAAAATTTACTCTCCGTCAATATTGCAGCAATAAAGGAAATCGATGCAATGGAAAAATTGCTATTATCTAAGTAAGTTCCTACATTTATGTACACGCACTGTCACTAACTTCTATAAAAGACAACTGGCAAATAAAAAACATGGTGCACTGGTAGCATAAATCGATGCATGAAGCGACGTTTTCTATGGGAAGCGGCCAATCCGCTTGCCGCTTATTCTATTGAATTCAAAACCTTCCTCACTTCAAAATGGTTGATTGTCGTCTAACTGTGCAACAAAAGCGGGGATTTTCGGCCTGGAAGCACACTCGTACCAGGACTGTGAGCGAGCTTAAGTGGTTGTCACGGTTAAGCGATAAGTGGTCAAAAGTACGTTATAACAGATGCCGAAATTGTTTGTTGGATAGAACAAGCCCTTGGTAGCATACAATACACTCGAACCAGTTTTTCAACGGAACCATTCTGTATGGTCAAACCACTTAATTGACGTTTTTCAGAGTCACGAAACGACAATAATTGAAACAGAATCGAAAAGAGTTTTATGCAATGTATCGTACCAGGAATAGCCTTTGTAACGATTGGCAGGACTTATGATCTAAATTGATGATTTTAGTTGAATGATTGGGACTTGGCATGCAATCATACTGTTTTGTTTGTCAAGCACTCGAACGTAAATTAGGACAAGTGCTAAAGAGCAAACCTTATGTATGATACTTGAAAGGCTTCAAATTTAATTCTATACAAAAAGCTATTCGGCTTCAGAAATGATTGAAACTCATATATCTATGTCCTTGTTTGTAAATTGAAATATGTTCATGAAAAAGCTTATGCATTTCGTACATTCATTCATTCATCGCACCATTCGATGGTATCGTCATAATTCTTGTGAATGATAGTCAAGTAAGAACTATTTCACTGATGCATGAACGTGCTTATTGCAGTAAAGCTATTTGTTATCCTAGTTCATCGAAATTGAATTTCGATTTCTACAGCTCTAAGACCAGCTATCATATTGAATTAGACTGACTTTTGCTGTAGGCAGTGCGATATTAGTTTTCCTAGTACACAAAGGCAGTTCTCATACGTACTTTTATACATATTTGTCTGTAATTCAACTCTTCTTGTAGAATCAGACTATCACATCTATGTTCAGTATGTGATACTCATTTCAGAAGAATTTATGCCATTAATAAGGAAGACAAAGCTGAGAGCATTGGAAAATGGTTACTTTGATTCTTCACATTGAAAACATTTATGTGTAAACGAACACTGGAGCTGCAGATATTGATCTTGCTTAATAACCAGAAAATTTACGATGGTACTTTGCCTATAAAATGCAAGGCCCAATGGTTAGATACTCTTGTCAGAAATAATGTTTTGTACAATATCTAAACCTCAAACTTGACATGAAAAGACAATGGTTCACAAGACTTTTGAATATTTCACCGTTCACGAATGACTGCAAATTTCTAATTCGATCGAATATACCATATACAGGCTGATTCATTATAAGGTAAAGTTTTTAATTTCGAATAAAAGGTATAAAGTTGAATTCTATAGTAAAAATTTTGTTGAGATTCAAAAGAACAATCTATGACATTTACTTTTTAAAGATTATCTCATTTAAATGTTGACCGCGACTACGCGGTAAATGGTCCATCCTGAGGGTCCAATTTTGGACGACGCGTTCCAGCATAGCAACCGGTATCTTGCGAATGACATGAGTAATGTTGGCTTCCAAAGCGTCGATTGAAGCTGTCTGATCCCTGAGAACCCCAAAGAAAATAATCTAAAGGTGTGATGTCACATAATCTAGGCGGCCAATTTACTACTCCAAAACGTGAAATCAGCTTATCACCAAAATGATTTCTCAATAAGTCCATTGTTTCTCTCGCTGTATGCGAAACCAAAATTCATCGATAGCACGGGCTTCAATTTCAAATAGCAAAAAATCCGTTATTATGGTGCAATAGCGTTCGCCATTGACGGTTACGTTCTGACCGGACTCATTTGGAAAGAAATATGGGCCGATGATTCCACCGGCCCATAAACCACACCAAACTGTGCATTTCTGTGGCTGTAGTGGTAGCTGTTGAAGCTCTTCATGTTTTTCATCAGCCCAAATACGGCAATTCTGCTTATTAACGTATCCATTGAGTCAAAAATGCGCATCATCACTGAACAAACTTTTGCGATAAAACAGCGGATTTTCATTTCATAACATGTAAGTCTTTCCATGATGATTTGCCAAACAATACTGAATAAAAATTATATTACAGTTTGACAGGAGTCACGAGTGATCTGTCAAGAAAAGCGTATTGAAAATCAAACCTCATAATGAATCGCTGGTAGAATATACAGCGCACGTTTAGTCCGCGGACTAAACACCAAATTACACCTAAATTTTTTAGTCCACGTGGTGTAAACACTCACGGACCGACCTAAATTTACGCCAGTCCACGATTTCAAGCGACCTGACCTAAATATATAATCTTTTTAAAAACACACGCGACCTAAACATTGATTTTTGCGTGACTATTAATAATGTATGTATGTTGAATATAAGCTCATAACATTCCCCTTTGACACAAAATCATTGAAATAAACATGTTTGAGAGGCAAATGAAACGATACAGTGCATGAACGAAAATTAAACTAAATGACAGCTGTCATGTACGAACGAGGACTAAATTCGACCTAAGCAAATTTTAGGTCAGGTTGGTGTAAATACCTGAGGACTAAGTTCATTTAGTCCGCGCTTTAGGTCAGGTCACTTTTGGTCCGACCGCTGTATACCCGCACACTGTGTATATGGTGACCCAGATCTCAACGAGCTTCTCTGCAATTATTCCAGCTTATTAACTTTGTTCAGAGCGAAGCTTCGAAAATTTACGTAAGCAACCGTTGACAACAATTATAGACTTGTTTTCTATCTATTTCTGAAGAATCATCCTGACACGTCACAGTAGGTTTCCCGCTGAATCCTTTCACGCTGCTCAGTGGTTCTTTTCTGGCAACCTGCAATTATCATCGATGAATCACTTGAAATAACATTTTATATAAATGTAGTGTGCCTTATCTTAAGATTTGTTGTAACTTAATAAGCTGCAAAAGAATTCTTATGCATTTCTTCAATAAATATTTTTTTAAATTTGGGCTAACAGCCCATTTTATTTTGCACATATTATACGTAGCACATTTTCTCATGTAACGTAGTTCAGCATTTATGCACTTAGCACCCTGAGCCATATAATATAGCTAGAAAGAAAAGTTCTGATGAGCTATTGGCTTTTATGCTATGCACTTAGTATCAAATCTTATGTAGCATAGCCCCAATTACTATGGACATAATCTATGGGTAGATTCAATCCGAGATTGAAATTGAAAGAGTCGAATCGAAACTTTTTCACTAGTTCAATCTCAACCCCTAAATCAATCCGTGTTTCATCTGTCTAGTCAAGTTCTCTGAAGGCTCATTAGCACTTATTGTATTTGTTAAATTATTTTCCAACCAAACAGAGTGCTTAAAAAAATAACCAATTTTTCAATCATATTTTTTCATCAAGCTAAATTAAAATTTGATGAATATATGTCACCGGACTCTTGTCTGGTTTGTGAAGGAAAGAAAAAATAGTTTATTTCCGAGTTTAAAGCTTTGAAAAAAAAACTTTTGAGCCTGATTCAATAAATAAATGGGGAAGTTGGAGGGGAGTTGGAGAAATTGTTGAGTATTTTCCAGCATCTATTTATCGACTCATTTCCGGATCGTCCGCATAAAAAGGTACGGAATGTCATATTACACCTTTGAGACATTTGAAATGGAACTACTGAACAGATAAGGCCGTAGGTAGCTGCTTTGAGGTACCCCAGAGGCTAAAGAAATTTTTTAGGAGAGAAAACCTTGAAATTTGAAATGTTGTATTTGATTTCACAGGTAACAAAGCAATCTTGCAAAATTGCTGAAACGCCAATTATTTGTAGCTTATGTTCCAAAATATTATTGTGCCCTTTTCCATATGGCAAAACATATTTGAGATTAATATCACCTGAAGACATGTTGTTGCTCATTTAAGAGAAGATCAATAACAATCATAAGTTTATCATAAACAATTTTTGCAAACACTTTAGGTATAGCTGACTCTAAAGCAATGGCTCCAGAATTTGCAATTGAGCTTTTGTCTTTCATTTTAAAGATCGGCAAGAGATGGGAGAATTTCCAGAAAGAAGGAAATGTATTCCATAATAGCGATTTACAAAACTACACTCTAGTTATGAAATTTTGAAGAATTAGGTCGGACCCAGTGTCCTTTTTCATGTCAATTTCACTTATAGCTTTTGTAACATCCTCTCGGGTTAAATATGTATATTTCATCAATAAATATATTTCATCAACATTGAGCGTTTTTACAGCGATTCCCAATTCGGGATTGGGAATATACCGTAATTCGTGAGCTTTAGCCCGATTTCCATGTATGTGTGCGCAGACTGTGTACGTGCACGGAAGCTCTTCAGGAGCTTGATTTGCGAATACCGGTTTTGTACGAAGCGTTCATATGTATGTGTGCCGGATCAAATTATATGGCTACACGAAGATCGGATTAAAACCGGTTTGAAATCCCGATCTCGTGTAACCAAAGAAATTTGAGCGGCGATCTGGTTTACAAACACATAGATTGTGATTTGTTTTCAATAGGGCGTGTCCAAAAGGGAAATTTCTAATATCGTGGCTTCTAGCGGCCGCTGTTCACTTCGTCGAACAGTTTGGTGGCCATCCACCAAACAGCATGCATCGGAATGCAATATCATTCCGAAAATGCATCTGAGCGGAATGCCACGTGCGCTGTATCTGAGCGTTGAATACTCTTAAGGATTTATTTTAAGTGTAGGGTGAAGAAATTCTGCTGCTGATGAATACTTCACGTGTAGGATATATAACTTTTAGTATGAGCGGGTCAAATTGTTTCGCAATTTGCCACAATTTAAAATTCTGTAGACTATTTTAATTGGTGAACGAGATCTTGAAATCGCTATGAATTTTAAGAAACGGAGCATGACCAATTTTCAACGGCATTCTGAAAATCAAGAACTGTCAAAATATTACCAGGCAGATGGCCAAGCAAATGGCATACCATATTGCCTACCATATATGGCATGCCATCAAATATTGCATACCATAGGCCGCCTCCATTAGCAACTTGAAATGTTATGCCATGGGAAATTGCTAATGGAGGCGGCCTGTTACAATTAATTAATGGGCTAGAAAACATGCAGTTTTAGCTAGTATATATCACCTATACACTTTTATGAATTATTAGCGATAGTTTTAACGATTTTAAATATATAAGCTTTTGCGATTTGAAAATGAGTTAAAATTATTTACGCATGGTAGAGTAAATTTGAAAGACTGGAAGAATGAAGCAATATAGGCTGCTAAAGTTGAACATAAAACATCGTAACATTAGAACACTTTTCAGCACAGACAAATTGTTCGGAATACCGCGACCAGCAAACTAGGGAAAAAATCTTGGTAATGTTGCCTCTTAATGAGTTGCATGGGCCATAGGGTACATACACATGGCATGCATTATTATTATATGTCGCTAATCGTAAGGAAAATTATTGTTGCTGATATATTTGCGAACAGGCTCAGTTTCGTATAAAGGATATGTCTGTAGATTGTCGAGAAACTATCGTTTTTAGGAAACGTTTTCTAAATTGCTTGCTGGGTACTTTATGCTGCCGTTAGCAGGGCCCGCACTTCATGGACAAAATTTGAAGTAGAAGTTGAAAATAAATTGAAGTAAATTTGAAGTAGAAATAAATGAAATAGATGAACGATTGGGGTCACTTAATGTAAAGCATTAATTTATTTTTCATATAAACTAGGTAAACATAATTTTGACGATAACGGAAAAAATATTTAGTAAAACAACATCAAAAACTACAATTAAAAGTTATTTAAACAATAAATTAAGGCATAATATAACTTTTATACACAAAGCATAATGATATTTGCAGTCTTGACCATTTCTTTCCCAAACTGTATTATTTTTGAGTTAAGCCTAGCGTAAGTGACTTGCAGTAAGTTGTTCGTTGCATTGAAACACCATTAGACTAGAAAAGTGTTGCTGTCGAAGTTCGGTGCAGGAAAAAAAAATTTGAAAAAGAAAAACAAACTCTCTCTGATTCGATTTGAAGCGAACATGGACTAGAATCCGAAGAAACTGTGAAGTGAAGTAGCTATTATTTTCAAAATAGAAATTAAGTAAACCTACTTCAAATTTAGTAAAGTGTAAACCCTGGGCGTGAGTACATAAACGATTTGCTATTATGGTTATGTAAATTTATGAAAATGATTAGACTGTTGTTGTCATTTGACAATAAAAACCGGTATGCACAATTTGAACGAAATCCAGAGACACGACTTTTTTTCACTGTCCGCTTCACGTGAAATGCCCCTTATTTTAAATTAGTAAAACGTGCTGTCGTGGTTCTTCTAAATATATTTTCTCTCATAAATGTAATTAGAAATTAAATCAAACACTCGCTCTGCCCTGATTTCCATAAACTTTCTTTCAAAATGTTGCTCAATTTTGCGTTAGTAATACTCGAAAATTACATACTCTACTGCAGGAGTGGGCAAACCTAATACTGGTATGATCGACATTAATTTTTTTAATTTATGCGCGATCAACTTCGAAAAATGGTTTAACAAATAAACATTAAATTAAGGTGTTTATTGATATTAATATATTAAATACATTGTATTACTACTTTGTGCAATGTACTTTATTAATAAATATTTTGAATTAATTTTTGATGTATATGAGTGACTCTCCATTTCATCAAAAAGTATTGTAGAGTTAGGCTTGCAAGCACTGAAGCACAATGCTAGATTTGATGAAATACCCTCGTTATCGAATTCTCTAAAAGGAAATGAAATAAATTCAAAAATCGGTTGAAGGTTATTGAGATTTGCAAATCGTCTCTCGAATTCTTGTTTAAAATTTTCCAGTTCAGGACAAAACATTTCAATATTACATGCACCAGTAGGTTAGGTTAGGTTGTACCAGTTGGCACAAGGCCACACATGGACCTATTGGTACATATTGCTACGAGATAAATGCGGCAGGAGAAAAAAAATCAGTCCAAGCAGCCATCGAAGGCCCCGGACTCTTTTGCGAACTGATGAATGTCTTTCAGCTTTCAGCTAGATTCACTAGTAAGTTTAATATGTTTTTCAAAATATGGAAAATATTTAAAAATTTTGCCTATTTAATTGTGAAGCAAAAGGTTTTAATTTTACTTAAAAAACATTTACCGAACTCAACAAGTCAACAATGTTTTCTTTTTTCTTGTAATTGTAAATTTAGCAAGTTGTAACGGCCCATAAAATCCGTAAGAAATGCTAATATCTTTACCCATACTGGATCTTCGAATTGTTCATGTTTTTCTCCCAATGTGTCCAAAAATGCAATAATTTCAGGCAAAAGATTTAGAAATCTTTGCAAAAATCTTCCTGTGCTAAGCCATCTAAAGTTAAGTACAGTTTTCGATTTCACGTTAAATTTTCATGCAAATTTTGACGTGAAATTTATTTCGGCGAAAATTTAGCTTGAAAATAACAAGAGTTGTACTCACTTTTAAGCGTGAAAAATTGCTTGGAACATGCTTTCGCTTTGAAAATGCAAATAGCTCCAATCATTTCACGCTAATTTAGTAGGTGCAGTTCATTTTTTAGACTTGTACTGAGTTAATCGTGAAGCTAAATTTTGACATGTCCATTATCTGGTCATTCTTTCGAGCAAAAATTTTGAAAATGCAATAAAGCGGGGACACTTTTCATTTCTGACGGATAAGATGTCAAGAATTTTAATTTTTGAACGATTTTATTATTGAAAAGACATTTACACAATTCAATTTTAAAAATTCAAACACCAAATGTCACTATTTAGCTCGAAAGAATGAACTACACAAACTACATTGCCGTGAAAATATTTTTATTTTATTTTATCTAAAATTGAGATTAACCTTTGTTACGCTGTGTATGAAAATTTACTATCTCGGTAGCAGGGAGACGAATGCAAATGCAGGCAAGGTGTATAGAACAGAGAGATTTAAGGAAATGAAACAACCGTATACGTATACGAGATTTAGTGAAGCAGTTTTACTAAAATGATATAAATCTATAAATTGCACAAATCGAGATCATAGCTATCTCGTTGGCTTCTAAACCACCAAGGCTCTGCGAGCTTTTGTGTGAACTGAAACTGCGTGGACTGTCCGATTGGATCTACCAAGGCCCATTCCAAAATGTACTGAATAAATCGTCAACTAAATTTTTAGTTCACATTTTAAATTAACCTAGTAAATTATTAAAAAATGTCTGTGATCGACTGTCGAACTGTTTGCGATCGACCGTTTTCCCACCCCTGCTCTACTGCATCATTCTGCTAAATTTTAAATACTTATCTTTTGTGGAAGTATGCTAAAATCAATATTCAAAAATGACCTCTGTTCTTGATCTCCTGCTAAAATTGTGTGCTGTATGGTTATACAGCTAACTTAAAAAAACCGAAAATATTTGTTTATTTGCAGTACAAATCAAAACACAAATCATCGAATATCTCGAAAGTGCTAAAATGTGCTTAGAACATGAATGCGATTCACGGCCGCGGTGCCGCCAAATGCCTGAACCACAAAACCATCATCTCAAATGGTTCATGTAACGTTGATGCATGAAGTGGCGACGTCGCTATTCACCAGACACGCACCAACTAAGTGAACAGCACTCGCCACAAGCATCAATAAAACAAATTTCCCTGTTTCCACGCGCTTCAACGAAGTAAACGGTGAATTTCAGAAGCCGCCACATTGGAATTCCCTTACATGAATACGCTTTTAAGAAGTGAACTGTACTCATCAGAAGCCGACATGTTAGAATTGTGCCCGTTTGTACACGCTCGTGCGAAATGAACAGCATTTTTCAGAAGTCGCCATGTAAAGAATTTCCTTGTAGGGAAACGCCCTTACGAAATCAGCACCAATCAGCAGAAGCCACTAGGGGAAATCTTCTGCACGAGCATGCTCGCACGATGTGAATAGGATAAGTCAGAATCTGCCATATTGGAAATCTGACTACACGGGCGTGCCGATACGAAGCAAGCAGCGTTGGTCAGAAGCCGCCATATCGGAAAGCTGCGTGCATGCACATGCTCGAACGAAGTGAACAGCAGTAGTCAGATGGCGCCATGATGAAAACCGACGTGTACGTACACAGAACTATCGTGTACACACAAATACAATAACACGCAGAGAAAGCTCACGAATTTCGGTATATTCCCAATCCCAAATTGGGAACAGCTATAAAATCGCTCATTGATGTACCTACAGAAAATATTACAAGCTTGAATCATTTACTCGGTAAACGTCCATCCGAATAGAGATCCTGTGTCTTGTGCCGAAAACCGATAAAGGCGTGCCAAAAAATAGGTCTCGCCGTGCAAGCGAGCACATTCTCGTCATGTCACGCTGAATATGTAGTTTTGGCTTTAAATGTTAGTTTCCCCTCCTCATTGCACTCTTGAATTGTAGCCGCTTTATGGTTTGATATTTTGGTTTTTAATCTTCAGACATGTTGCTATCAAATGTCAAATGTCAGAGCAATTTTTCAATTGTTTTCAATAATGTTCAAAGAAGAACATTAGTATTAAAATCAGTTTGGCCAAAAATTCATATTTCTATATACAGTGGGTAAAAAAAGTTAAGTCCAAACTCTCAGTAAGAATAAAAAAACTATTTTTAATGCTACGTTAATCATAAATGATGGTGGTTTTGCATTGAATTTTAAGTTTTGGATGTTTAATTTAAGAATAATATAAAAAAACCGGTAATAAAACAAATTTCACCACATTAACGTAAAATTTTTCACTGAAATACCAAAATAGCGCAAAAAAAGTTAAGGCACAGCACAGTTATATCTAAAATTATTTATTTGTAATTCCTGGCAAAAAATACCGTTAAATGTACTTTAAATTATGATAATATGATATTTCTATTCAGTTTAGCTTGAAAAATGTTTTGTAAAAGTAATTTTACTGAGGGTTTTGTTAAAAATGAGTCTGAAATGGAAATCGGTAAGTGCAGAAATCTGTGAATGCATTTTACGACGTTATAAAACATTAATGGTGTATTCTGAGCTTGGAATACTAATGCAATGCAATAACAAAATATAAATCAACCAAATTGTTTGAAACAAAGCATCGGTCAGAAAGGCCTAAAATCTTATCTGAGCGTGAAAATGTGGATTATCAGAAAAACTAAGAAAAACCCTAAATTAAGTGCTCCAGTTTTACGAATTTAGGTGAAAGAACGAGTTCAAAACAAAGTCAAGTTATTCAAAATGTGAAAAAGAGAGCGGATTTGAAGGGCAGAATGTGCGGAAGTAAACCTAATATTAGTAAATAAAATGAAATTGTTAAATTACGTTTTGCTTAAGAGTACGCAAAAAAGCCAAAATTACTCTGGAAGTACATAATTTTTGTTGATGAAGTAAAAATTAATGTTCTTGGATCCGATGGTGGGCGATATATTCGGCAGAGTTTAAAAGGAATCATACTACTGTTAAACACAGCGGAAGGAACATTATGTTATGGAGCTGTATGGGGACATCTGATCCCGGAAATATAGATTTTGTGAGCGGTACGATGGATCAAACGTGTTACCTGGGTATTCTTAAAACAAATATTAAACAAAGTGCTGAAAAATTAGGCATTTTATACAATTTTGGCCTCTATCAGGACAACGATCCGAGGCACCATTCGGAGCAATGTCGGGTTTGGGCTATTGTAACTTTCCAAATGCTACCAAAACCACCCTCAGTCACCGAACTTAAACCCGATTGAGCATTAATGGCATCATCTCAAAACCAAAGTAGCATTGCGAAAGGTAAAGAATGAGAAAGAGCTCCAAGATGTCATTATTGATGAATTGACCAAAATTTCACCCACTTTTTGTGAAAAATTTGCGAAAAAAAATTGCTGAAACGACTGCGAGAAGTGAAAAAATGCGTCGAAGAGCTACAAAGTATTAGCGCTATGAAATTTTTTTTGAAACTGATCACTTTAAAACAATTGAAATAATTTCAGATCAAACTGCGCTGTGCCTTAACTTTTTTTCCGCTATTTTAGTACTTCAGTGAAAAATGTTACGTTAATAATGTGAAATTGGCTTCATTACCGCTTTTTTCTATATTGTTCTTAAAGTAAACATGCAACACTTTTAATTAAATGCAAAAACACAATCATTTATTATTAAAGTCGCATTTAGAATACGTTTTTTGTTCTTACTAAGTATTTGTTCCTTAACTTTTTTACCCTTTGTATATATGTATATATATATATATATATATATATATATATATATATATATATATATATATATATATATATATATATATATATATATATATAAATATATATATATATATTTATATATATATATCTTTATATATATACATATATACATATATATATATATATATATATATATATATATATATATATATATATATATATGTC
The DNA here is from genome assembly GCA_963978885.1 of Nemotelus pantherinus. NCBI lineage: Eukaryota > Metazoa > Arthropoda > Insecta > Diptera > Stratiomyidae > Nemotelus > Nemotelus pantherinus. The sequence continues at coordinate 43,109,714 of OZ022263.1, forward strand.
ATCAAAAAATTTTAATGAAAAAATCTAAGGAACTCGCCATCCGGTTGAACTGAAATCTTCAGGATACATTGATGTATATGCAGAATAGTGCCAAGTCTCACAAAAGATTAATAATCTTTAACCCTTTGGCGCCAGCAGCCATTTTAGTGATATTTTAAATATACCTATTTTTCTGTCAACAAATAACTTTCGCAAAAATAAAATTAATGAAATGAATTTTAAACGTATTCCAAATGTGAATATGATGAATTTTTAAAATGTTTAACCCTATGTGTTGGCTAGGCGCCTTTCGACTAGATTATCAGATTAATATGAAATTTACAGGGCATATTGCTGTTACTAAGTTTTAGACTCGAGTAGTTTTTTATGAACGTGCTGGCAACCCTAAAGCTACGGCAGGTATTGAAAGTGAAAATCTTCAAACCATCGACTCTCCTAAAACATTTTCTTCTTTTACAGTGATAATCAACTCATATAAAAATCTTATGCTTTGTCTATGCAACCAATGGAAAACTTTTGAAACTTCATATCGGACAAGAACGGTAAACTCGAATTTACCTAAATTTTAAGCATCCAAAATTTCTGTTCACGAGAACTCAGGATCCAATAACCATATACAAGTGAAATTCATAGAATGTATTGGTATTGAGTAGGACCAGGTCTGGCAGAAGCGATTTGGAAATACAGGCAACTCTGTGCTAGTGGTGCCATCTTGAAAAATTATAAAGAAAAAAACTGCTTTTTGCGCTCTGAATTCTGATTCAGTTACCAAATTTTCATGAAACTTACATAGAAGCTGAACCTTACTCTAAGCCGTGTTTGGTAAAAATTTGGTTGAAAAATTCGGTTGGTGCTGCCCTATAACTTCCAGTGCAGCCATGAAATCAAAACGAATTTCCTATGACACATGGAATTTATTGTAGGCATTATTCTGAAGGAATCTGGTAAAAAAACCATTTTAGGGTTGCCACCTATTGTTGGTTTTGTATTTATTTGCAATATCTTTAATAAGCGATTTTATCGTAAAGTTTTCAAACGGTAATGATCTTGTAGTGACAATAAACAATAAATATGTTCGAAAATTTGAAAACTTTTGCTACTGGTAGCCCTAAATTTCTTTGTACCCCTATAATTTCCAATGCCGTCATCGGGTTAAAACAAAATTCGCAGAGTAGGTTGATTTCAATGTGAGGCGGGTAGATATATTTTTGATTTTGATGCTAGCAAAGGGCTGCCAGCTCGAGGCGTTTTTAGATATTTTTGTATGAATAAATGTTTATATTTACAATGAAAATAAGTTACCAATGTTTCAATTTTCATAGTTCTAGAAATGTTTTGGTCCCAAACATCTTTCGTTTTTTGACCCTAAATATCTTTCTATACGTGTAACTTTTGACGAAATTATCGGATCAAATTCAAATCGATAGAGTGGGGCAATTGTGGAAGACTTTAAGTTGCAGTGCTGGTAAAGTGTTGCAAGCACTAAGAATTTTTTTGTCTATGTTATATTATGCTTCTTTCAAAGTTTTGCAATGTTTGGCTTTCCTAAATCTTGAAATTCCAGAAACCTTTTCCACCCTATGAGTTTAAGTGCATTGTTAAGATCAAAGTGATTTTGCACTCTAATCAGGTTGGAACACGTGCACGATTCTTCAGAGTTCTTTTCAGTAGAATCTGTTTGACAACGATTTTTATTCGACTTCGCATATTGCTTGGGGAATCTTGAAACAAATTACACTGTTTATGTTTGTTTTGGCTTCCAATTCATATGTTTCAAACTTTTCCGTGATGTTGGTTACTTTATTTACCTATAGATTATTTTAGACTGTTATAGCTAGTAAATGCAAACTAAAAAAAAACCTTTGTATTATTTCTTAATGCACCTCGACAATAAATTAATTTAATAGACAGCACGTGAAAAACATTTTCATCAATCTGAGGAAAAGTTGGAATTGGTTTCATTTTTTTGTCGTGACACACACAAAAAACAGCGGGAAAACAGAGTAAAAATATTATAGACATTCGAAGCCACCTCGGATACTAATTCGATTTTATAGTATTGTTGTAAATAAAACTGGTAGCGGTACAATACATACCTCGTCAAATACATTCGTACACATACAAAAACACTACAAAATTCTAAAACCATATATCAGACCATCTTTCGAAATACACATACATATGAATATCATAAGGATCCCAGTAAATAATCTGTATTTCAATTTCCATTGAAAATGGCACATTCCATCATCAACCCAAATGTTTTCCCTCCGAACAAATCGAGTATAAGGACGAAGATGAGTTTCGGTTTGAATGATTTCTTTGAGAGCCCTAAAAACTTGTACTCTAAATGTAATGGGAACCATCCACTAGCACGATGTCGTACGTGACGTGCACACAAATTGGCTAAACCAGCGAAAAGTTTTACGGCCTGCAAATGGTCAGCACAACGAACGAGGTCCTATATTTACTCTGAAATGAATTTCAATCATGCCTTGTATTCAAAATTCTGACACATGTCTGTGTATAAGTGTTTGCCATTGTATGGACTAACGATGATGCTGGCTATGAAAAAAAATTGATCCATGTTTTTAATTTAAAAATTTAAAGCTCTGGCAAAACAAGAGAAATGCCAATCTTAAATGTTTTTTAGTGTTCCAGTTTGTCCGCGAAAATCGTTTTGGTGGTTTTGGTGATTATTTCAAACGTTTGATATATAAACGAAAGGTTTTCTCTCAATAACTGCATTTTATTCTACTCCTTAATATGCGACAGCACTTACTTGTGCCATTCACGGTCAAATTTAAATACACTTGAAAAGAAATTTCAACTTCCTGAACATACTGTCATCGATGCAAACCCACTTGTTGGCTCTCACGACACCTTGTCATCGACGATAACGTTCGCCAAAAAAGACATCTTTGAGAGATCCCAAGTGTTATCTAATTAATTTTCATGCTCCGAGGAATTTCTAGTTTGTACACATGGCTCACTTCTCAAGAATTTTCCGTCGGTGTTGTTATTAAAATTTTCATCCAACAAGCGAAAATCGTGCAAAGTTGAAGACTATTCTACAGGAGGTTGAGCGTTCATTCTCGAGGATCCTGTCGCTTGTGGCCATGCTAACGTCAACATGCATTCACTTTCAGGCGTATGTTGATGCATGCACATTTTCTGTCATTGTAGAGAGCAGCGTAAAAAAGGTGCTTTTAACGCGTACAAGTGCTTTTTGCTGAGGATGAAAAATGTGCAGACTTGTTCGTCTTGTAGTGTTTTACTGAAGCGCAATTCCATTGTAGGTGCTTTAATTTTGTAACTAAGCGAATTATAAAAACAAAACATGGACGCACAAGTGTACAAGATGAAAATCAAAAAATATAGTCTGCGATGTTTGTTTGAAGACGTCGGGTACGCTCCTTGAATATTCATGAGCAAGAAACGGTACTTGAATGCGTTCAGGATGTAACGAAAGTATGTCTTAAGAAGTTTAACAACGCCTGACTGCATAAATCATAGCATTTTTGCAGAGTCTACCTTTGCATCATCAGCATCTCGAATTCGTTTCGACAAAGCTGCATTATTTTTTGCGATTTTGCTCAGCATGTCATTGACCTGTTAGTAAAATTATTGTAAACTTTCTCGGAATTAGCTTGCATTCCGGTTTTATACAGAACAGATATGTTACTATGAATATATGTACCTACGAAATTGTAATAAAAAAACCTGTCACACTTTAAGCTCGTGAATTTTTGTTTTTCTTACTTCAGAATCATTTTTATTCAACTATGAGACAAACCTCATCAACATTATATCCAACTAACATGTTAAAAGTTAACCTTTCGGCTTTAGACTTTATTTCCATCAATAAATCTTAAACATACGTACTATCATTATTATTACATACGTACTATCATTATTATTATTATCGTACTATCATTATGTGAAAAATTGTAGGCGTTTAGCAAAGGATACTGAATTTTGCACAATTTTTTAAGTAAAAGACTTAATGTTTTTAAGAAGATTGTTGCAGTTGATTGTCCCTAAAATAAAACAGTATAGTAAAAAAAACAAAAAACTATATTACTTACGTTTGTAAAATTAGTTCGATGCATATATCCCATTAACGCCACTAGTGGCATCTCTTTGTAAATTAGTACTACATATGCATACATCTAAAATCGAATGGATTTATGAATATTAGTTTTTGCCTCTATTGTCATTATCAAACTTATACTAAAACACATTGGAATTAAGAAAATATACAAATTAAAATCACATATCAAGAATAAACAAAATATCGTTTGTTTTTAAACTGAATATGGCGCCTTAAATCATGCATAAAAGCAAATCATATGGGAAGAGAAATACACAAGAATCCGCCAACTTTATAGTAAATTGAAAGTGGAGATTATGCCGCTATTTATTGTGAGAATCAAATCATGGGGAAACATGAATTTTTATTCAATTTCAGTCAAGAGAATTTAATTAATATGTCACTCATTTTATAATGAATGAAAATTAAATTCAACAACTTCTGAAATAATAAGATAAAAAGTTTATATAATAGCAGATTCGAATTTCATGATTATCATAAATGTGGGGAATTTCCCCACTCACGTTGGAGAACTAAAAAAACACAATAAAAGCAGAGCTTACTCTACAACAATTCTATTGCGATTAGGATCATATCAGGGAACGAATTCTAAAGGTATTTTGCTTGGCACATGCTAATTGCATTCTTCTTCCTATCTCTTTTGTAACTTCTTTTCTTCCGGAACTTCGAATAGGTGTAAATGCATACCGATCAGGCTATTTTTACACAAACGTTCAAGTTCCAGCTCTACTCACTTGTAAAACTAGGTAGAACTTAAGAAGTATATTAAACTAAGCCGAGGAAAACCACGTGTATTAAAAATTGTGTATTTAATAGTGCTAATGTAAGGTGCACCAAGAAACTACCGTTTCGTATGGTATGTTGGTATGCTACAAAGATCATAGCACATATAATATACAAACGGTAGTTTTCATCTCGTACCAGTTGATAAAGAAATATTTGTAAACCAATTGAGTGACTTCAATGAAAGTGTAAAATTAATTAAATAGTTAATCTATTTTTGATTATTTTACTTTGAATTAATTTGCAATAAAGTTAACTTGGAGAAGGAACTAAGTGATATTTTTCATCGGCTACACACCTCGATTATTCCTTTCTTTTTTCAGAACAATAATTTTGTGCATTGTGCACATTTGTGGAACAAAGATGTACTCAGTTCGGTACTGACTATATTTGCAGGATCAAATAAACAAAGTGCGCGTGTGTTGTTTATAGTAGGTATTTAATACAAAAACCGGTTAAATTATCCTCGTTAGGAGGCAATAAGTCTTTCATAACCTTGAATAACTTTATTAGACTGAGAAAAGTCCAGAAGGCCAAATAATCGATTGCAACTACAAAAATTATTTAGTAACGATAAATATCGGGGGAAATCTTAAATTTAGTATGTCTATTGTGGCAACTACTCTAAATTAGTGAGCTATTACAAAGTGTTACCGCTGATAAACCAGTGCTACAATCAGAAAAATATGTTTCCGAGAATCAAAGAAAATATTTACTTGTTTATGAGATGGGAAATCTTCCACAAATCAAATAAACTTTTATTTGATGTCAGTAATTCGTATAAATATTTTGTAAAAATTTCTTACATTCAACGGAACACAATTTTTATTTTACCTTATTTCAAGGAAATAATTTTCCTCAAATCTAGTAAATTATGTCTACGAATTAAGTAAATTATATCTACAATGTGAACATCTTTTTACATGTTTCAACATCAACCACGCTTCAATATTCGACGAAAAAATTGATAGTTTTTATGATTTCTGTTAACTTTTGCTTTATACAAATGAGAGGTCGGTAGCCTAGCTCGCTAACGCGCCAGTCCAAAGCAGCGATCTACTGCTCACGGGCTCAAAATCCGCCGGGTTTATGGTTGTATTTGTTCGTCTTAAGCTGTCTTAACAGCTGGCTCCATTGATTTAGTGTCACATTATAGCTTTAAGTGGCGACTAAGGCATAAATAACAATAGCGCTTCAGAAAATAGGAAAAAATGTGGCACTTAAAATAAAGAATAATGGAATAATTCATATCGGCTTCTCCCATATTTCCCTCTCTTTCGCCATAGCTAAGCATTCGCTTCAAAAAGAGTCAAACGCTTTGGCATGTGAAAGTTTTTTTTACTTGTTTTTATTTTTCACTCCCTTCAAAGTAAGCCGCGCTTTTGAAATGAGGATAGGCAGAATTTTTGTGTGCCAACGACATGCAATGTTCTCAAACGGTCCCCCATCTAAGTATTAACCGCGCCCAACACTGGTTAACTTCGCTGATCGTAGGAGAACCGATTGATGCCAGATTTATAGCAACATTTCGTTGAAACTATACCAAATTTTACTCAGGGCAAGTTCAATATCATTTCTTTGAAATGAATAAATTCCTTTCTTTGGATTGAATAAATATTTCTTTGGCGCAGATTCATTACCTATTTTCTTTGAGAATGTGTTCATTTTTCCTCAACAAATTGAAGTATTTTTCTGAGTGCCGTCAAGCCAAACCGGGCACCCCCCAAAATCTACAATGATCCAACAATGTACTAATCTAGCTATGTTTCAACTTGGTGGCGTCCTCAATAACACATTAAACATCGATTTCCCCACCAATATCAAAGTTAGGCAATGACAAACACGGCGGTTCCAGCGAAGCGTTTCCCGAGACGAAAACCAAGTCGTGCGTTCATTTACCATTGTGATGACACACACCGCAGTTTGGACGCCTCCCGGTTTTGTATTGCAAAACTAAACTGACTCGGTTTTCCTCTTGGAAAACGCTTCTCTGGAACTGCCGTGTTTGCCATTGGCCTTATTCACTACGTGTGTTTACAGGAAAACCAATCTTAACTCTAATGTTTTTGTAACATACTCATAATGTCAGTTGAATCTGACATCAACTACAAGCCTACTACAAGCAGCTAGTATGATATGCGCCCAGGTCCCTCAAGAAAAACGAAAAAACACTTACACCGATGATTGGCCAATCAATTATCTGAATGAAGATAACACTGGTAAAGAATTTATTCAAAGAAGACAAAGATTGTTACCCATATTACAGAAATACCAATTTGATCTAGAATATTTAAGAGGCAAATAAAATAATGTCGCTGATTTCTTGAGTAGGATCCTCCATACTGCAATGATAACGCAAAAATTAATAATGAATCAATCACTCCATTAACCATTAATAATATTATTCACTCCGAAAAGGAACAGCAATTAGATAATATACCAATAAAGAAGACTGTTAAACAAATACGTGATCCAATTTATTTTGAACTAAAATGCAGAAGCGAAAATGGATATATTACGCAATCGAAGATTTGTTTATGTTAACATGGCAAAAGGTCGAGATCACTGGGTACGGTTATTAAGAAGGCGTATAAAACCTGAACCAATTGGAATCCATATGGAACTCTCGTATCATATCCATACAACATAACACAAACATTCTTCATATAGCTTCTCAGTCAAAAAAATAAAACAAAATTTGTTGAAGCGATTCTCCGAATATATTAAAATAAATAATTTGTTTGCAAACCGACAAAAGTCGAATTAAGTAAACTTAATTATTTCAATATCATCAATACATATACACGCGAAATTTTATTACAACGGCGCATGCAACCTATCCAGTTTCTAGAATAATCTCACTTGGTCTATTAACTAAATATTATATTAAATATTATATTTTTAAAAGAAGACATTAAAAATCGAAGAAATATATTCACATTTAAAATAAAAATTCCTAATTTCAATGCCTTCTAGACAATAACATTTCAAAATTTTACATTCCACATTACATATGTACTTAAAAAAGTATATTTTTCATAAAAATATGTCTCAGCATTTTCGCGAACAAACTTGCTTTTGCATTTAATGTTCATTAGTCCAAATTCAATTACCAACCCTGCATGCTACAAAGCAAGCAACTGTGATTGCAGGAATTTCAAAGATCTAACGGAAGATCTTACGCTTTCAGTTCGGTGCAATAACAGATGTAAATCACGTAAAAGATAATCTAAAATCACATATGAAATACTAAAGCATTTTAAAGCAACCATTGCGCTTGTCTTTTAATTAACTTTGGAATTTTCACTGCGCTACAAACAACTAGGAAAATTCACTGAAGCTTGAAAGAAACTAACATTGCATTAAATGAATTCGCTCAAAGATAAACTTACGTTCATTTTGTACTGAAACTAACGTGACGTTAAAACACTGACATGCAAATTCATCAGACATCAAGAGAAAATTATTTTCATTTGAAAGCGCAAGGAAAATTTCTGGTCCTGGAAAATATATCTGCATATACTACTCTACATCGAAGACTTAATTTACCTCGGGCAGTTTCATTTAGACTGAATAGTTTTCATGTTCATTACAAATTACGAAAAGGTGAATGTTACTACCAAGAATTTGGTCTAGATGATGGTCATAAGTGTGCTTAATTTAACGAGCTAGGTAATCAAGAATAATAGAGGATGTTGCTGTAAACTTTTCTTCTGGAGCAAAATATCAAATTAAAGTAATCAAATTTCGTTTTTAAGGAGTGAATTAAAATTTGTTTAAGTCATTTATCGTGATTTTTAAGAAGTTTGTTGCTGCTTTATCACTTTTTGAATCGAATAAATGATTACAGGCTGGTTTCGTGTAAAAGTGGCAGTGATTAAACTGATCTCGTAAGATGTAGAGATGAATTAATGAAATGTGCGTTTCGATTTATATTTTCATACGATCAATTGTTACAAACCACCTATAGCCCAAGATCAAAAATTAAAAATTTGAATGCCGACAGTAAAAATTTTATTCCTGGGACCAAAATAAATCTGACATCGAAACACATCGAATCGCTTAATTTTGCAATTCCCGTCATATCTCACTTTCATATCCGTTTAATGTATTTCTAGAATGAACCACGACACCGCACATCTTCCAAATGCCTTCAACGTAGTATTACAAATCCCTTGTGATAAATTACTTCCATTCAATAAAGTACTAAATGTAATTCGAATTATTTGCAACAACCTACGTACAATTGTGTTTGGCAAAGTCATCGATAGAATGGCACAGACCAAACGAATGAACGAAAAACAACTCAATGCGAAATTCTCATGATGATTCTGTATGAAAACCATTTCACATTTAATAGAAATCCTGTCAAGACACTGATTGAAAATCGAAACAGGATTTCGATGACATTGTGACGCCAAAGGGAGATGGGAATGGTTGCAATTGTATTTATTTCGGTATGCATTAAATTGAAGAACAATAAGAGGTGGTGGTATTAGAGGATATAAATAGGAATCGATTTTGTTTTTTAACATGTTCAAGGATGATGTCTCCCAAAAGATGGAGTGAAGTATGAATATTTATTGTAAAATTATTGTTGAAATTTTTTCGTGTTAAAGATATTGTGAACATTTTCTTTTATTTCATATTATAATTTGTGAAGTAATACAAATGAAACCAAGAAGATACTTAAAGAATTGAATACCCAGCCAGTAACTCGTTTATAGCTTTTTTCTGCCTTTTATTGTAAATGCATTTACACAGATACTTACTACCAATACTAGATAGGTGAATAGTTCTGTTCGCAGATAAGTTATAGATGTGGCACTCCTTCCCATTTTTATTCTTTCATCCTTGCCGTAACATCACTCCTGGCTATCGATTGCTGTTAACACAGCTCTTCATGCGTAAGATATTACTTTGTTTTGCACCTAAAGAGGTGCGTCAACATTCGGAACATACAAATTTGGAATAGACAATAGACAAATGTATCATATATAATTGATTCTTAAAAAAAATTCGTCTCTAAAATTCGCAAACAAGCGCAAAAAAATTGTTCACAAAAGCGTATACATACAAAGCAATAACATTTTCGATATTCATTCTTTCATGTTATGGCTTTAACCACAGTGAAATAATTGATTGTTTCAGGATAAAAAAATTTAATTGCTCTTCCCCATGTTTTTTCCTATAAAAATTTGATTTGTCGAACCACTTTTTACTTGTAATATTTCAGTTTTTCCACCACCGTCTCCACAGCTCACTTTTCAATAAAAACACTTTCGAAAAACGGTTTTCTAACAGTTTAATGCAATATAATCACAACACTCTCCTACATAAAAGATAAAATCGATTAAAAATCTTTTTTTTATTTTACCAACATACATCAAGATCGTCTTATTTATTAATTAGCGAAACAAGGCATAAATACATATATATACATATAAATATGAAATATCAAACTATTTACTAATACTAATAAATAACACATGAATAAATAACTAATTGAGTAAACAAATAAGTTTGAAATAGACAATAAGTAAAATAACAATGAAATAAAAGAATAACAATTAAGAGGACTATGACTGTTTAACATACCTTTCTGGTATATTTTTCCATCACCGCAGAGAATATATTTGATCCAAAAGCAATATTGGCTTTGAATAGGCTATTGTTTTTACTGTTTAGTATTTTTCCTTACACATCGTAAACTAAGTAAACTTCACTACATCGTACACTAAGCCCACGTTGGGCGCCAGCTAATTTTGAATTTTGAGACTTCTTGTACAACATGGAGGTGTTGTCGAAATTTTATTTATTCATTAAAGAATCAACAAAAGAATAGAAAATGGTAGAACGAATACAAATAACCTTGACTTTTTATGGCAAAATTCAGATATGAATGCAACTAAGTCCACGCGAGAGAACGTTACCCTGAAGACTTCATGTGAATTTTCATAATTAGTATAAAACAGAAATTTTTGAGACATTCATGTTTTAGATTTTTTGAGTTATTAATTTGATCATGATATTTTTCATATGACTTTAACCTAACATAACCACATAAAACTCTCTGCCGATTCAAATCAAAATATTAGCTTGAATTGAATATTTCTCCTGTCAATCAGCCTGAACAGAATATGTGGATTATGGTGATATCAAAACCGTTATCACACTGAAGTACCTTCTCGTTTTAAAAGATTACTTTAAAAGCATTCGGCAAATTTTTTCATAAACAATTTATTCAATTTGTGATTACCACAGCTCATCGAATTTTCAGAATTCGAAATTCACCTCGTGTCTGACTTTTGGAGTTGAATAAAATTTGTGTCCCTATCAATGTAGATGTACTCTCTGATATCATATATGGTAAAAGTGATTTATATTTATATTTATTTATAATGATATCGCAACTCATTCAGTTATGGGAATATTATGTGATGAATTTTTATGGAATTTTGAACCCAGCTTCTGAAATTCCGAAGAACTGAGTAAATAATGCAAGGATGAATGACCTCTTGGTTGCCCAAAGGAACGCAACACACAAGCTTTACCGATTCGTTACGCATGCTAGCCGCAAACAGACACGATACGGATACGGATGTAATTGATAATGTATGACAACTGGCTGAGGGACGTTGACAATTTCAGTAATTAAGCATTCATGAGATCGGTCGTCTTGCTTTACTTAATGCTGCAAATATCCAAGGTTCCACATTTGTATTATGAATAACTTAAGTACTAATATGAACATAAATCATTGGACAAGCATCTGCCATGACTTAGCTTAGCTTCAGCATGTTTCGCTTATTGTTCAAGGTATGTTCGGGAAATGACCCGAATTACATTACGAATTGAAGAGTAGATACGGCACGGAATAGAAGATGACTGCCGGGATATTTTGGGTAACTATGGCTCCAAGCTGTTCTCGATTTACTCGTAGTCATCTGAATAAGCGACAGCTTATAGCGACAAGACTAACCACAATCGGTACATCGTAGAAATGTGATTATCACGATATTAATTAAACACAATAAATTTGAGGGTAACTTATCGCAAGTAGTATATGTTGCTAATTTATAGGTAGATGAGGAGCTTATAGTTCTATATCTTCTTACTTAAATAAGCTACAATTCAATGAAATCGGAAAAAGACATTTAGCAATATATAATTGATACAGCGAATTGCATTTATTAAAAATAGGTATATATTTTCATATACAAACAAGGGTTTTATATATTTACAATCCAACTTGTGAAAATCTCACAAAATAATATAAATAACATTTTCATTCAATTCCAAAGCCTCAACAATTTATATTTTAGCTAGCTCATAAGCATTTTCAACACGTTTCTCTTTTTTCTCCTTTCTTATGAGGCTATAGGCCGCCAGGAGGTCGATAAAAAGGAATTTTTCACAAAAAAAAAATTATTTTAGCACATTTTGATTAATTCAAGTGAAAATTCGTACACATGCTCTTTTTTTATTGTAACTTTTAACTTTATTGTTATTATTATTGCAATTTTTAACTTTATTGTAACTTATTTGCAAAAATAATGATTTCTAAAGCTGCTACGGCAGCCCTCCGATAGGTCCTCTAAAAAAGACATCTTGCGGTGAGCACGATATCTCTGGATTTTATCACCTAAAATAAAAAAAAACAGCAAAGGATTTCGTTAACCAATTGTATATATGTAATGATTAATTAAAGAAATAAGTAAAATATTAGCTTTTAAAAAAATTGCGGATTCTAAAAAAAAATGATTACATCGAATTGCGATACTACCAAAAATTGAATTCGATTTAAGTGGTTTTGAAAGTATTTGCAGTTTCTTAATAGACACCAGCTCATAGTGCAAACCTGACTGATGGGGCCACCTGCAAAGGGAGATTATTGATTTTTATTTACCTCAATTTTTTTGTGAACTGCGAGTTTTACTGAACGGTAATAGATTCACATAGAAGCTTTTGCTTATCGTCTCCTCATGGGACGTAGTTTCATATTGTTTTTCTATTGTTGATGGGACTCATTCTCTTGGGATAGACATTTAAATTTCTTCATTAGGTTTCAAGGGGTGTCCCAATGGTATTCCTAGCATTTTATTGTCTCTTGCTTCTTTTTATATGGTCTAGGTGTAAAGTCAAGATCAGTGCTGCCATTTTAGGATTTGGAATGCCAGATCACGCATTATTTTTGCCCAGCAAATTTTCCTCAATAATAGCTCTGTTCGTGCACTTCCAGTTACGTTAATGGACTGAAACGTCCTGAATTATGTGGTGGAGGAAATTCATGAAAAGTACAAAAACGCTCTCATGGCATTTCCGTAGAAATGACGGTTGTCTGATTTTGAAATAATGATAGTGATTATAAAGTCATTTTAACCAGCAATAAACTATTCGACTTTCATAATAACATTGCGCGAAAAATATGTTGCTTGCTGCGCATATTTGAAAATACGTATTCGCACCACACCGTTTGATTCTTTTCAGGATCTCGCAAAAGCTCAGGTTCAACTGAAATCTAATCCTCTTTCATGAAGGAGGGAAAGTTTTCTGTGTTCAGTCAAACAACCGCATTTGAACAAAGATTCACTTTAGGCTAGAGTATTCTGAAAATGTCAGCTGTAAGCTTACCCCCAGCGAAGGAAACCGTTGTCGGCCTATCAATCCCTGCTGCAAACTCACCCGCTGCCGATGAATTCGCGGTAGATAATAGCCAAAAATACATTCGAAAGTAATTGTGCCTTAGTGCTTTCAACAGAACAAAGGATATATAGTCGATCTTCTATTCTTTGTCTACCATTCCCGGGGAAATCACAGTGCTAGTGGCAAGTGTTATTAACGTTGCAGAAAAAGTGAAATATTAAAGGAAATAAAATCAAAAGTTAGATATTCCAATCTTAAGGCAATTTTCGATTGCATTCAATATGATAAATTTAGGTTTCTCGTTCTATTAAATCGTGTGGATGCTAAAAATTAGTGATGTGGTTCCACCTACCTCAGACTCCCAGGAACCTCGGACATTTAAAAGTTCAAGTTTACCGAAGTATGTGCATTCTAGTTACATAATTTTTCCTGAGTCATGTGAATGAATAGTTTTGTTAGGGCTTCAAATGCAAACAATCGTACGAATAACAATCAAGAAAAATCTTCGTCATCCGACACCAATACTTTTTCTTCACTTAAAAATAAATAATTGCTGTTTTGATTGTGAGATTTCAAATGATGTTGTGAAAAATATTGAAAGAAATGAGCTTTACACAAGAGAAGAGGACTTAGACGTAAATTACATGTCTGTAATAGATATAGAAAATCATCTTGAGATGTAAATTTTAAATTTCTCTAATTTCTTTTTATTATATAAATATATATATTGTTTGCATATCAAATCATGTTTATTTCAACCAAATAAGAAAGCATTATTTAGCATTCTAATTTTACAGTATCTGGCATTATTTAACATTAAATTAAATTGAAACTAGCATTATTCGAAAAAAACAAATGGCAGCACTGGTCAAGATACATTAGTAATATTGTCATCTACTATTTGATATCTCTCCTCTCCTGTTTCTCCAAGTTGCTTGATTGTATTGTTCATGATAGAATTCATAGCAGTTTAAGTCACTTGTTTTCTAAAGGATAGCATGGATTCTTTTTTACTCTTCCGCAGCTAATTCAGTTGAATTTATCAACTTTACTGCCTGTTTATTGGAGGTAATTTGTCTACAAGATGATTTGCTCTATATTGACTTTGCGGAAACATTTGACAGGGTAAATCACACAGCATTGTTAGAAAAAGTACGCAATTTCGATGTTTCTGTTACCCTTATTTCTTGGCTGTAATTCTACATACTCAATCGCACCAGCCGTGTTGTTTTAAGCTGTTGTTTTCATTTCTCTTTTCATTCTTCTTCTAGTGTTCCTCAGGACTCCATCCTCAATCCCTTCATTTTAACCTTATTTATCAATTACTTATCTTGTAATTCGAAGTCTGATTCCCTTTTATTTGCAGATGACCTTAGAATATTTCGGACTGTTGCTTCACACAATGGTTGTTTCTATTCTTAATTGGATCATTTTGCTTTAAACGAATGGTTAATTGTGAACTACTTTGCTCTAAATGTTTCCAAGTGCTTAATTATGTCTTTTTCTCGGCAAGCTTAATGCAACACTATTGATTACTTTTTGTCTGGCTCTCTTTTGGAATATGTACATTGGCATAAGAACCTCGGCGTCATTTTCAATTCAAAATTCAATTTTGACCTGCATGATTCTTTTACAACCTCTGATGTGTCCAAGGTAGCTGGTTTTTTTCCTGCGCTTCTGATAATGTGCATTTGATATCCGAAATTAGTAAAAAAAAAGTCTAGCGCATCAGAACCGCTAGAAAACTAATTTTCGAAGAAATTGTCTTTAAGTGACAAAAAAATGTGGAAAGATGTAATACACTTTTTTGTAGAATCATATCAACCATTCCTTATCCCAAGCAACAAAACTCAACTATAACACAAATGATGAAAATGTTCAGTGCTGGCAACACTTTCCCGACGAAGCAGCAATAAGTTTACCATTACAAGCTCATACTTAAATCAACTTAACATATTCTTTGAATTTCGTTCTCATCGGAGGATTTCATCGAAAGTTTCAGCGGTTAAACGTTGTTTGAGGCTGCCATCCGAAAAATGCTCAAAACTTGGAAAATTTAAAAATTGATTCCTTATTTTTATTGCAAATGCTTTGCATATGAGAATGTAATTTGAATCATCTGTTGGTGCAATATTTACGGAAATGGCTAATGCTAGTTAGCCTGTGTCAGAAGCAGAGCAAAATATATACCAAATCTGTTTCACGCTAAGTTAAACCCAACCAGTAAATTTCGTTTCGATTGAACCACTGCGCTGGAAGTTATACGGGTGAAAAGAATTTTAAGGTTACGAACCTCAAAACTTTTCAAATTGTTAAAGCGTTAATATTGGTTGTTAATTTTCATTGCAGGATCATTTCCATTTGCAAATCTAATGACATCATCGCTCAGTAAAGAAATTAAACAAAATTACAAAAATGGTCATAGCTGGCAGCCCTTTCATAATCTATGTACGAAATTCCTAAAACATTTGGTTCACATTAAGATCTATTAACTGCATGAACTTTGTTGTGATTTCATGCCTGGACCCGAAGTTATAGTGAAAATAGCTTTATTTTGCTGAGCAAATTTGCAAGATTTGGGAGACAAAAATCACTATAGCTGGCAACTCTATTCTAATTTTTCAGCCAAATATTCACCAAAAATTATCTTAATTAAGATCCAAATTTTGTGTGAATTTCGTTTAAATGTGATGGCTGAATCGGAGGTTATATTCCAAAAACCGGTTTTTTTTCAGTGATTTTTCAAGATGCAACCACTGGCACAGGGTGTCCCGCATTTCAAAATCACTTCTATCAGACCTGGTCCTAGCTAATACCAACATGTCCTGTAAATTTCACTATGATCGAATAATTCGGTCGTCAGTTCTCGTGAACAGAACTTTCGAGTGCTGAAAATAAAGGTAATTTGGTGATGGGTTGCCGTTCTTGTGCAAATCGAAGTTTTAAAAATTTCAATTTGACATGATGGCCAAAGGTTAAAATTTATCAATGATTTGAAGTTTTTGTCAAAAAGCAAAAAAATTTCAGGATGGCCGTTAATTTGAAGGATTTTTTTTTCAGGAGACTGCCGTTGCTACAGGATTACCCGCACTGTCTTGAAAATACACATGTGCTAAGTCTTAGTCAACATCAATATGCTCTGCAAAGTTCACGATGATCTAATGTTTTAGTCAGAAGCTATGACAAACCAAATTAAAAAAAAAAAAATTTTGCCTACTTTTAGGCACTCAGCACCCACACACGGCTCCAAATTTCTAATTCTTTATCATAAGCAAGCTTAAAATATAATAAGTTTTCTTTTCCAATACTTTTTATTAGCAAAAATTTTCACTGCTTGGAATTATATTAGTACTTGAAAATTCACTAAAATGCCCGCCGTCACCAAAGGGTTAAAGATATCTGAATTCTAGTGAATTGTGAGCCTAGCCACTATATGCATCTATATCCTCCGAAAATTTTTGCTGAACCGGATTGGCCACTCCAGAGATTATCTCCCTTAATCATTTTGCTGATATATATCTATCTATATATATATATTATATATATATATATATATATATATATATATATATATATATATAAATATGTATATATGTATATATTTTATATATATATATATATATATATATATATATATATATATATATATATATATATATATATATATATACATATATATATAAATATATATATATATATATATATATATATATATATATATATATATATATATTTATATATATATATATGTATATATTTTATGTATGTATATATATATATATATATATATATATATAACAGATTCCAAAAAGAGTTATGAAGTTACTTTTTCTGCAGTTCATCAGAACGTACGGCTGGAAGACATGATTCTGTAAATTCATTCGGTAAGAATCTTTTAATTTCTTGGATATGTTCTCCAAACCAATATAAAGTATTTGCAACGTTGTATATATAAAGTATTTGCAACGTTCAATCAATATATGCTTTATATTAACTAAATCGATTACAGTTATAGTTTCGTATACGCTCAGATTCTACCTAGAATTTTACCATTGAGTGCAGGATGAATCCTTCGAGCATTTATTCCAGGAGTCATAGAAATAGTAAAACGACAATGCTTATCCAGACTAGGGTTTTTTGGCAAGCTATTAAGTGGCCTAAGACTCGGTGCAGCTCTTACGGAATCATTTTAAGCAACATATTCAAAATTTTGTCCATTCCCTTTTCAAGCTAACTTTATTTGACACTTTTGCATAATGCATACATGAACAATTTACAACAAAAATCTGTAATATAATCTGGCCCAATGTTCCAGATTATACTTTCAGAATCGTGAAAACTAAGCAATCTTTCTCTTTCAGTTCTCTCTCTCCCCCTCTCTCTCTTCATTTTCTTCGCGTGAATATTCATCTCAAACAAGACAAATTCCATCTCAAACTCACCGAAATTTGAATCCATTAAACCCTGCATACGACTTACATAAATTTCAGCTAAAAGTTATGCGAATATAAATTGTTACACAAATAACCCATTTTACAGCTGTCATAAAAGTTCCACGGTCACCAGAAATTGATGAGTTCCTTTTTCGGTCACGTATCCTGTCGTGACAGCAAGCGACGGCGGCAATGGCAATGTACAAAACGTCAGGCAAATGAATGTTTTCTAAAGTAGAATTTTATGCGAAGAGCGGAAACGACGATATCAACGGAAAACCACACCAAACGCCCATATCATGAGACAAATGGGTGTTTTTCGAGGCGAATGTACGAATTTTTTTCGACTGGAGATTTCATCGGGATACCATCAAAATACCATGGAAATTATCCATCTCGCATTGAAATGCGTGTCCGAACGACGGAAATCTGAACTGAATTAATTTTAAATAGCCCGGTTTTTCGGTTGCCTTACGATAATCGGAAGAAAAACAATAATGGGACAGGGGTGGGATTCTACATGGAAGTTCGCGTCGAATACGGATGAATTTCGCTTGGAGTAAAAAAACTCGATTTGATCCCGATGTTTTGGTGGTGGTAATCGAAACAAATCTTCCATGTTAAAGATTGTTTTCAGAGCAGGGCGATTTTGAAATTGACACGCTGTAATTTCTAATTTCGTTTCGTCGAGCAGTTCAATGAGTTGGAGTACAGTTCGTTGTGAATGAGTAATGCAGGTGTAAATAGTACGGGTGTGGTGTTGCCATTCAAAGGTTTTTGGCGCTACATTCACAACTCATAAATCAAACTTTAAGGACCGAGCATTCGAAAATAGCCTCGGAGAGGAAATAAATCGTATAATGAGCAAACCAGTTTCAGTATCATCAGCTTGCACTTGTTTTTCCTTACGGAAATACCAAATCATAGTATTACATCCAGAGCAAAACAACAGCAACCCCAGGTCCCCAGACTGAATTTTCAGATTCATGCCAACTGACGTGCAGCTTTCCCGATGCGAACTTGGAAATTTGTGGTCGGTCTGGGCTTCGAGAACGGAATCCGATATGAGTTACTAAACTCTGCAAAGCAGGTCGTAAATTCTGTGCGAAAATTCTAATTAATCGGAAAATAAATTTGAGTGAGACCATAAATTATGGCCAGAGATATTTTGGAATGCGATGAGAATCAGAAATTAGGGATAGCGATCCGTTCCCCAATTGATTTTCAATGCGTAAAAGACAATGAATTATGGGTGCAAATGTTAAGTTTGAACAAGGCGAATTCCGACCTGCTGACCAAAGGAATCCGATCGCTGATTGTTACGTTTCGCTATTCGAATTGCTCGTCGTCATCATCACTATCATCATAATCATCGAATAAAGCCACTTACAAACCCTAAGCTTTACTAATTAACACTATGGACGGGCTTTTAATGAGAGAATCTCGGGCGTGCCGACAAGTTTAATAGCCAGAATTTGTGATTTACGTATTCGGTATGTGGACGATGCAGGACTTTGGGCTAGTACCGTGTGAAGGCGTGAGTTATAGGCTTTTTGGTGAATAATGATTTGTTTCACAGGTTTTGCATAGCCAACAGAACTCAGAATGTAATAACGACAAAAAGAGCTATTAGTGCCTAGAGTGTGCAACACATTGAGCTACGAGAGTGGTATTTACGGTATCAAAAACATTTTAGCGGTGTTTTTGAAATGTAATTTAATTGCTTTTGCAAGTAAATATTTCAACTATCATATTTAGTTTTTGATAGAAAATAACCAGTTGAAATCATTAAGTCAATTTTCATATTAAACGTTCACGAACGTCACAGTTCCAGTTCTATGTAGTTAGATGTGTCACAAATTATATTACTAGTTTCTACCATTTTCAACTAATGGACGCTATTCAGTGAAATTAGCTTTTATTTTAAATTATGAATTTAAAGACATTTTAGCATTTTAAAACTAATAATAGGTGGGCTTTTTTGCACACCCAAGCAGATCAAATTTTGTTAAGGCAGTCTAGAGGCATGATTTTGAGCTGATTTTACGGACGCAATAAAAAAAACCATAAACATTTTTGGTATATATTTTTTACGACTTTTATTAACATTTTAAAAGTACAAAAATGTATTAAAAAAAAAAAATAAAAATTGATGTAGATACAGGCCGGCGAAGTGAAGGCTAAAAAAAACTTGTCTCATGGTTGACATGATTCCAACCTTCCTGGTGGTCTGAAACATAAATTTTTTTTGAATTCTGTAATAAAAAGAATGTGAAATTCGTCTGACGTAGGCGATTTGAAAAAAAAAATTTTTTTTAACAAAATAACGTCCATGTAAAAAAAAGTTGGTTTTTTGCCTCATTTTTTTAACTTTGGGGATTTTTAATAAATAGTAGAAAAAGAAATTTGAAAAAATCCTTACGTCAAACGATAACTAATAGTGTTGAGAGGGTTTGTGCAACATTTCACGTAAATCGGTTCATTACAACTAGAGATATCACGTCAACCGTATCGAGAAAAGTAGTTCCGAGAAAAACGCGTTTAAAACTTGGAGTCTCGTTTCGGGCAGTTAGTTGGCGTGTCACAAAAATAGCTGTAACTCCAAAAATAATTTGAATTTCCGAAAATCCTTTTAAAAGCTTATTCTTAAAGGTCTAAACTTTGAAAAAATGCAAACGAAAAAAATCGATTTGATCAAATTTCTAGACCAAAATACCCCCTTAAATATATTGAATATTGTTGTATTGTTGTATTCAATATACTTAACAAAATTTTATCTGCTCGGGTGTGCAAAAAAACGCACCTAATATTACATAAAATATCATCCTTTCGAGGTTCTACTGACTTTTCTGGCATTTTGAATTTATTCTAAGAGCAAAACTTCGACATTTTTAGCTAGAACAAGAGTTTACGATCGAAGCCACGAAATTGAGGCCAACTTTTTGAGGGCCAAAACGAAAAATAGTTGCCCACCACCACAAGCCAGAATCATATTGACGCTCTTCTGGATCACACCCTAGAGTCCTGCCTAAGACCACACACTGCCTACATTAATTAATAATCCGTCAACAGGATACTAAAAAAATTACGGCCCAGTGACATGTAGTCAGTAGCGTATGCACATAGTGGTGATTGTGAGAGTTGCGTTCCCTAAAAACTTTTCGGACCTTTTGCAATTGTCGCTGGATTACATCCAAATCGGGACCACAAAAGTCAGTCTTAGAGCAAACCGCACAAAAACTGAACTGGTAGGAACCTGAACTAAGGACCAAATGTTAAGTACAGAATTTGAAAGGCTTGCGCTGCACTTTTTGCGTACTGATCCGCCTACCCCATTAATTAAAGTCTGAAACCCTGGACGGTTTTAATATTCGTATGTGGGGCAATACCGATTAAGGAACGATCAAGTGGTGGAAGTCAACAAAAAGCAAGATCCAAAGAACTAACGAACAAAAATTAGTTTTTATAGTAACGCGGGTCTATCAAGAACCAACTTAACGACCAGGTAGAAGTGATTCTACGGCTTACGTGCCTAAACCGGTCTGTCCTTGACATAAGAAGTTCATACTACGCATTAAAAGTTCAACCGAAAGTAATGGGGCTAGCTACACAAAACTGAGCGCAAAAATGATCATTCACATGTCGGTAATTCAATGAAGCTGTTCTTTCTTGCTTTTCCTAATTTGAACCGGGAGCAGCCATGTTTCTGCAGATTAGAGGTAGAATATATATTTTCGATGACAGCTACTATAAAAATTTTTAAAAATCGAAAGTTTACTTCCAACAATCCTCAGTATAAATATTACTACAATTGGAGTTTTTTTTTGACATTCTCGAATATATAACTTTCAGGATACATTGCTGTATATGCAAAATAGGTCTTAGTCTCACTAAATGTAAATTATCTTTAACCCTTTGGTGCCGGCGGCCATTTTAGTGATATTTTTAATATACCAATTATTACGTCCACAAGTAATTTTTGTAAAAGTTAAGCTAGTGAAATGAATTTTGAACGTGATTCATATGTGAATTGAATAATGTTTTGGAGTTTTTCAACCCCATGTGTGCGCTAGATGCCTAAAAAGAGATCGGGAAAATTTAAATATTTTTAAATTGCGATAACTTTTGGCAAAGCCATTAAATCATTATGAAACTTTCAGGACATATTGATAATATTAAGTTGTCAATTTGAGTCAGGCTGTTGACAACCCTATAGCTAATGAGGCTGTTGACAACCCTATAGCTAGGGCAAGCGCTGAAAGTGGAAACCTTCAAATCATCGACTTTCGTGAAAAATTGTCGCTTTTTGGGACAATAAGCAACTCATATATAAATCTTATGCTTTGTCTACATAGCCAAAGTAAAACATTTGAAATTCCGAAACGGGCAAGAACGGTAACCCATCTCCAATTCACCTATATTTTTAGCATCAAAAACTTCTGTTCACGAGAGCTCACGAACCAATAATCAGATACAGCTAAAACTTACAGAGTATTTTGGTCTTAAATAGGACCAAGTTTGATAGAAGTGATTTTGAAAAACGAATCATAACGAAATTCAAATGGCAAATTAAACTTGTTGCAGACAATATTCAGCAGAAACCTAGTTGGAAAAACAATGATAGGGTTGCCAGCTATGGTTGGTTTTTTTTTTTGACATATCTTTAGTAAGCGATTTTATCATAGAATTTTCAAATCGTCGTGATCTTGCACTGAAAATAAACAGCAAATATTAAGATCTAGAAATTTGAAAACTTTTGCGAATGGTAGCCCTAAATTTCTTTGCAACTGCCAAAGCAGTCATCGAATCAATACGAAATTTAAAGAGCAGGTTGATTTCAACGTGTGGCAGATGTGGTTGCCAGCATGAGACGTTTTTGTTAATTTCATACCAATAAATGCTAACATTAAGTATTCACATCGCGAACATTTGCAATGAATATAAGT
Source organism: Nemotelus pantherinus (assembly GCA_963978885.1). Lineage (NCBI taxonomy): Eukaryota > Metazoa > Arthropoda > Insecta > Diptera > Stratiomyidae > Nemotelus > Nemotelus pantherinus. The sequence goes on from OZ022263.1 coordinate 43,132,636, forward strand.
AAACAAAAATTTTCCAAGGTCTACACATTTTTTGGATGGCAACTCCAAACTCTTTTCTATCGCTGTAACTTTCGATGAAGTCATCTAAATTTAATTGGCTTAGGGTCTATTATTACTAGGGTTATATTAGTCTTAAGTAGGAAAAGCAGCTAGTGGTAGAATACACACTCAAAATCTGCACAAATCATCTACTGTTCTTCGAACATTAGTTTTTCTAGCGGCTTCGATGCGCTAAGGTTTTGTTTTTTTGCATAGCATGAAGTTGCATTGCCAATGAGAAATTCCGTTGCAGGGTCTGTATTCCAACAATGTATGCACGGGCACGGCGAGTCGGATATTTTAAAGATAATTTCTACTGTTCTGTAAATCGCATAATCTATATGCATTTGACACAGCAGCTCTGAAACCTTCTTAAAATTCTGCCGCTAATTGCAGTAACAAAACACACTAAAAAGCAACATGGTATATTCTTCTTTAGTGTTGGTCGCACTTAGCACAGAAAGCTCCAACTCGGTGGTATATATCCTGCATTTGCACAGAATGATGTTTCGGTGTGGAACTTAGGTTCGAAGCTTAGCTTGAGATACCGAATTTGGTACCCACGTGCTTCGTACCAAACAAAAGCAGGTAGCGCTAATTTATGGTTCACGAACAATCGAGTGCTTGAAATAGAAAATGTTTCAAGGAGTCTAGTGTCAACCGCCTGGGCAGACGGTCAGTTGACATTATACTTCAAGTTTAACATTAAACTATATTCAAGTTTAACATTATACTATATTCAAATTTAAGCTAAAGTTTAAGTTAAGTCGTTGTTCAGCTGAATCATGCACTTATTTTCAAATTCTTGTAAGTTAGTGAAGTAAAAGAAAAATGAGTTTCGCGGTTTTGATTAGTTCCTAAAAGATAGTTGCTAAGGATGCAGGTCTTCAGGTAAATATGAAGTGCTAGCGTATCTGTTTGGTATTGGATGATTGTGGTCTCTGGTGTAGCGCATCTAAGCAGCCGTATTCAGTAATCTTTTCAAGAAGATGTACAGTGATTTGACGAAATGCAAATGAGATACATACGAGTCCACAGGAGCGAAGACAAATTTTGGCTTTTAATGTTCCTCTCCCGTCCTTCATGCCACTGCATCGAAACATATTTAACCTATAATGATCACTTGTGCAGCTTTCACATAGTTTTTACGATCATAAGGTATCTCTACAATCGCAATGAACATATTCGATACGCACTTCTTCCAGCCAGAAAAACAAGCTTTGCTTACTCCACTAGAAAACAGACTGCGGGTACTTGAATCTTTCCAAGTGACTTTTTCAATGAAACCATTGTAAGATCTTTCATATCACTCAATTCACATTGGTCGGACAATGCAGTGTGAAACTCCTGAATGCAGTTAGTAGGCCTCTTTGATGGTCGTTTCATCCAGATCCTTAATGGTGATTTTGACCATGTCGTATCTAGCTTCAACATTAGCTTTTTATCTACTCCTCCAGTTTTGTGACGGCGTTATTGATTAGCAGTTTCATCCATGATAGCTTGTAGATTTGAGATCAAATGTTACCAGCCACATTTTGTCCTACCTGATTTAGGCTTGAGTAAGCTTTCATTTGATAAAAGATTACAGTGAACATTATGCAACCTTCGGTGGAGCCTATCATCATATCTGATCGAGTTCTCATTCAAGACTGTATCTCTTTTCTGATTTGCCTGTATATGATGCATCTATTCTTGGTTTTTCGATTCTTTTTTTCTATTACCATTCATTTTTCTCTTTCTCCCGTTCTAACTGTACTGTCAGAGGTTTTGGCCATTTTCATCTCAATCTTCAATGTTTGCATGTCTCCTTCCTGCAGGTCATTTTCTTGTAGCGTTTCAAGGGGTTCCCTTGCAAAGACGGTTTTGCAAAAGCGTACCGATACACTTTTTTAGCTGATCTATTGCTTTTGTGATTTGAAATACGTCAGTTGATGGTTCGACTATTGATCTATAGTGCAGCAAATTTATTAAACCACGAGAGTGCTCCGATTTAATAGCTTTGGCTTGATTCTTGATGACTCGATGCATAGTGCTCTGGGTTCACGTATAATTCACTAGTACGCTGATAATTTTTCTTGCCAGTAAATCAGGTGACAGTTTCGCTTTCTGTATTTCTTCCTGATTTAAGAGGCCCTCTTCCTTGCTTGTATTTTCTGTGCCGTAGATGTTTCTTGTTGTAGCATTTAATATTACAGAATCGAAGCTATTTATTTCTGTTAGAAACATTGCTAACAGCCTCTCAGCTGCGCTGAAAGTTAGCATGCTGAAAATTACGATTGCTTCAAATCTGCGTTTGTTTCCGATCCAAACTCGGTTACATTATTTGTGAATGGAGTATCTGGCAACATAAACCTGTAGACCCGATAAAAGTTGTAACGAGAATACTTTATTTCCAGGAAGTAACAAAGCCTAAAATTTATAACAGAATATACTTGAAACATATCAGTCTGAGCGATAAAATATGGCTGCAAGTACCATATGAAAATTGGTTTTTGCTTCACACCTAAAATTCCCATTCATGGAGTTTTTGAGGTTGTTCTGCTATACACATAGTTTCGACTTCCATGTTTCACTAGACATTATAGCCCCAAAAGTCTATAAATAATGGTCTTTTTGAGTGTACTTAGGAAATTATTTTTCTTCTAAATTACTAGTTGCCCATAAAATAATCACACCAAGTGCAAGCAAAATCTAAAAAAAACTGAATTGTATTTTATCTTTTTACAGAAATTATCAACTCTCAGCAATCCTGTACTCTATCAAATGCAGCACATTGTACGGTAAGATATATTTACGACATATTTACTCTCGCCTCGTATCACACTCATAATAATATTACCTACGACCAACTTTATTTGCACAAACATATCAAAATTAATTACTTCATTCAAACTGCCTTAAAGTAACTTTGCTTGAACCTTGAAAGCGCATGAAAACTTGCATATGTTCCCGAAAATTTTCATGACTCAAGTAATTCATTAATTCAAGTATGTAACTGTTTTCGGAAGGTACATTATCACATCATTCATTTCTGCGGTGCTCATACTCCCACTTCATACCAACGTGGAAAGCCTGTTTGCAAAATATGCTGAATTCGGAAGTCTTGAAAATCTCTCGACAATAAGTGTGAATATGTATAGGAACCCTTTTCATTGTATTTTATCTGATTCAAATATTTATTCAGACATATTAACGTTATGCTAATGAGCAAATCATCATAACGAAGGGTTTGAAAATTAAACTTTCTTTTGTATTTATTTGAGCTTTTCCCATGAAAATATGTTATTTGCAAAGTAAAAAAACCAATGCTATATTCCTTTTGTTATTATGATTAAAATCCTACAGCCAGTTGCGAGACTCCCAGACATAATTTTCGAATTTTTGACCATTTTTACATCGACAGCCACCAGAGGAGAACATTTTTAAACTTTTAAAGCATGCACGTATTTTTGGTGAGCCAGGGCTCATTGAATTTATGTGACCCAGTTTCGTAAATATCCTTCCCATGACATTGAAAATTATGCGCCCAATGTGGGCGAAATAATGAAGAGGATACTAATTAACGATATCCCGATGAAAGTTTTCCGGATCGTTTCGAGACTACGCACAATTTGTTGGTAGCATTATTTCAACCAGACTCTTGTGTTTGCGGTGCCGCGTAACAAAAGAAAATTGTAATTAAGAAACAATTTGCGCATCTTTTCAGTGATTAAGCTGAAAGTGAAAGAATGCCTGGCAGTTACAAAATGAATAAATCTTGCGATGTCATGACGGAAGCTTGCTTTACTTTCGTTTCAACTTAAAGTTGGCCGTGAAATCGAAATGTACGAGACAAACCTTTAAATTTTTACTTTAAATTTTGTTTTGAGAGCGCCTGCTACGGAATTACTGAGGAATCGTTGCTGATTTTATCTTATCACTTTCTCTCGTGATGAAACTTAAGAACAAGCTAAATGATTTGTGGTGAGGGGAATTCATTTTTTTTTTAAATTGTTCTCTGGTGACAGTATTGAAGATAATTAAACACTGGGTATTCTATTTTGAAAACGACTAATTGATTTTGAACAAAAATTCAAGCGTTTGGCATATGGGTTATAGTTTATAAAAAATTCAGAGAGAACAAGTAAAACACAGATTGAATATTATTCGAGGTGCTGGTTAGCTTGGCATCTTTACTTGTAACAAAGGCTGTGATGAAGAATTACTGCCAGGAATCAGATGGAACAGACATGTGCTGGAATATGACAGGCTCTAACTTAATTTATACTCCATGAAGGGAGCTGCGAAATTTAAGTGCGTCAAATATTGCCTCTCTGAAATACGCGATTTCAATATTTCATTTGTTGGACGAAAATTATAAGCATGATGAAAAAGAGGTAAAAAAAACCTTAGCGCTTTAGAACCGCCAGAAACACTAATCTTCGAAGAACAGTAGAGGATTTATGCAGATTTTGAGTGTGTATTCTACCACTAGCTATTTTTCTTACTTTAGACTTATACACCCTACGTAATAATAGACCCTAAGCTTATTTTAATTTCGATGACTTCATCGAAAGTTACAGCGATGGAAAGGTGTTTGGGGTTGCTGTCCAAAAAATGTCAAGATCTTAGAAAATTTAAACATTGTTTACTTATAACTATATACTTAATGCAAGCATTTATTGATATGAAAATAACAAAAACGCCCGGTGCTGGTAGCCCTTTACTAGCACCGATTCCAAAATATGTCGCATCTGCCTCACGTCAACCTGCTCTGCGAATTTCGTATTGATCCGATGACTGCATTGGAAGTTAAAGGGACACAAAGAAATTTAGGGGTTCCATTCGAAAAAGTTTTCATATTTTCTAGATCTTAATATTTGGTGTTTATATTCACTAGAAGATCACTACGATCTGAAAACTCTATGGTAAAATCGCTTACTAAAGATATGCCAAAAAAATACAAAAACAACCAAATCTTTCAACCCTATCATTGTTTTTCTAACTAGATTTCTACTGAATATTGCCTACAATAAGTTTAATTTGCCACTTGAATTTCGTTATGATTCTATGACTGTACTGGAAGCTATAGGGCAGGGGCGGCTCGTCGACGTACGCAAAGGAAGCAGTGCTTCCCTTGCTAATCCACAAAATTGATTAAATAACACTGGTCAACAAAATTATATGGTCGCCGTGCCACACGAGCTCTGATAGGTGATCGTGTTTTGACTACCGAAAATTTCGCACTGGATTGCGAAAATTTCGCAATGGACTTCGAAAATTTCGCACTGGACTGCGAAAATTTCGCACTGCAATGCGAAAATTTCGCAATAGATTGCGAAAATTTCGCAATGGACTGCAAAAATTTCGCACTGGACTGCGAAAATTTCACAATGGACTGCGAAATTTTCGCATTACAGTGAGAAATTTTCGCAGTCCATTGCGAAATTTTCGCAGTCTAGTGCGAAACTTTCGTAGTCCAGTGCGAAATTTTCGCAGTCCAGTGCGAAATTTTCGCAGTCCATTGCGAAATTTTCGCAGTCCAGTGCGAAATTTTCGCAGTCCAGTGCGAAATTTTCGCAGTCCAGTGCGAAATTTTCGCAGTCCATTGCCAAATTTTCGCAGTCCAGTGCGAAATTTTCGCAGTCCAGTGCGAAATTTTCGCAGTCCAGTGCGAAATTTTCGCAGTCCAGTGCGAAATTTTCGCAGTCCAGTGCGAAATTTTCGCAGTCCATTACGAAATTTTCGCAGTCAAGTGCGAAATTTTCGCAGTCCAGTGCGAAATTTTCGCAGTCCAGTGCGAAATTTTCGCAGTCCATTGCGAAATTTTCGCAGTCCAGTGCGAAATTTTCGCTGTCCAGTGCGAAATTTTCGCTGTCCAGTGCGAAATTTTCGCAGTCCAGTGCGAAATTTTCGCACTCCAGTGCTAAATTTTCGCAGTCCATTGCGAAATTTTCGCAGTCCAGTGCGAAATTTTCGCAGTCCAGTGCGAAATTTTCGCACTCCAGTGCGAAATTTTCCCAGTCCAGTGCGAAATTTTCGCAGTCCAGTGCGAAATTTTCGCACTCCAGTGCGAAATTTTCGCAGTCCAGTGCGAAATTTTCGCAGTCCAGTGCGAAATTTTCGCAGTCCAGTGCGAAATTTTCGCAGTCCAGTGCGAAAGAAGAGCAGTTTTCTTCAAATATTAGTGCTAATGAGTCCGCAAACGCGTTGGCTTTTTCTAGCGTGTCGTATTTTATGCCTTGTGTGCTGTGTATTGGTGGCATGATTGGTTTGTTTTTAGTTCGGAAGTATTTGGACAGTCGCCAGAGCGTTTCACCCCCAGGCTCGATACTTTGCAGCAGACTCTCCCAGTGCTCATTCTGGTGTCGAGTTATCTGATCACGAATCGCGTTGGTAAGCCAATTTGGTTCCCGTTTTATTCTAGGGTCACCTGTGCCTCTAGCTCTTCTCCGGAGCTGATTCCTCCTCCGTATAAGCAATTTGATTGACTTTGGGAGCTCGTAAGGACTTTGTTTGTCCTTTACCGGAATTGTGATCGTATTGTCCTCTTTTGCCTGCTTTATTGTGTTGGTGAGGAGATCTATTGATTCCTCTAGTTCGCTGATCGTTTCAGGTGCTTCTGGGCTACTAATTTCTGTCAGTGCGACTCTGAAAGCTTGCCAGTCTGTAATTTTCCTTTCTTTTACTGGAACGTTCATATAGATGTTCTCTATACGAAAGAGGACCGGCTTGTGATCAGATGACAGCTCGTCGAGGACGTTGATGTGTACATGTTTTTCTAACGCTTGTGATATCCCTATATCTAGGGCGTAGCTGTTTATGGGGCCAAAGTGCGTTGGCTCATTAGGGATGTGCAGGTTTGCTGGTTTGACTGTGATGAACTTATCTAGCTCGACCCCCACTTTGTTGCAAGGAAGATTGTGCCTCCATGATCGAAGAGTGCACGTAGGTCCTCGATAAACTCCTGTGACCTAGGAGAGCGGTACGCCGAAATCAGTGTGAACTCCAGAAAACTTGATTGAACCTTGATGGCGGTGGCTTCAATACCTCTGAGGGTGGGGGTAGGTACAGAGTAATGGTTAATGTTTCTTCTTACGAGGATTGCAGTGCCTCCTCTCCTACCAGTCATTCTATCTTTCCTGTGAAGTGGTAGTTAGGGATCCGGAGATGGTCACCGGGTTTGAGGAACGTTTCCTGGATGAGCATGATGTCAACTTTTAAATCAATCAAAAGTTGCATCAGCTCTCCCTTTTTGGGCATTAAAGAATTTGCATTCCACGTAAGAATCGAAACTTGGTTAGTGTGGCTCATTTATTCATGCTTGGAGTGGTGGCCGGTAAAGTTTGGGTAGCGAACATGCCTTGGACCATCCTCGCCATCATGTCTTTCATCATTTTGTGAAGTGGTTCTTGCATGATGGCGAAGAACTGGCCCATATGTTCGGGACTGATGAGGATGGGATTGTTTATTTTGTTAGTATTTTTAGTAGGTTGTGATACGGGATTGGAGGCATGGATGGCAGAGTTTTTGTAGCCACTTGGGCTCTCACTCGCTACTTGCGCAAACGATCTTCTGAAGTTCTTCGGATTCTGTGGACAGCCCCTATAACTCGCCGGGTGCTCGCCTCCGCAGTTTACACACTTAGGCTTTTCTTCACTCGACTTTTTGCAGTTTGAGAAATGGTGGAGTCCGTTGCATTTAACGCAGCGGGCCTGGGCGTGGTAGTTGTTAGCAGCGTGTCCAAATTGCTGGCAATTATGACACTGTGCTTGGCCATTTCGTGGGTTTTGTGATTCTACTTTGCACATTAGGTGACATATTGCTTGGACGTTGTAGATGCCCTTCTCGCTTCTAGGAAGGAGTATTTTTATTAATTTTGACGGACCTGACTTCAATTTGAGGTAGAAGGCTTCAATTGGGTGGAAACCTTGCCTTTCTAGGTCTTCTTTTACCTCTTCCGGGGTTAAACCGTAGAACCCTCTGATAATCACGTTTAAATTCTTTTCCTCTGGAAGGTAGTACGTGTGGTACTACACTTTGAGGCCGTTGAAGATCTTGGTGATCTTTCGGTGGTCAGAAATTGAGGCTGGGATTATTTGAATCCCTAGATATACTCGCTTCGCAGCGTCAAACTTAATATTCCGCTCTTTGAGGAGCCGGGCCATGGCTATCCACTGCTCTGGTTGGCGCAGTATGATTGGAACCGGTTTGAGGTTCTCTTCGCGCGATTCTTCATTCTCACGATTGGTTTGTTTTGTCGTCGTCGTTTTGATGTTTTGTACTGTACTTTGAGATGCAAGTATTTGAGTGAGATTCTTTGTTTTTGTTGTTTTTGACGTGGAGTTCTCTTTCTTATTTTGTGTAGTTTGTCTAGGGGAGGGGGAAGGAAGGGGAGGGTATTCCAGGTCTTTAGGCTCGTCTGTTTGCGTCTCGAGATCTAATTGTTCTGTTATGTTTTCGTTTGTTTCGGGAATAGATTCAGTTTCTGTCATGTCCATGTCCTCAACGCTGCTGTCGCTGTTTACTGTTATCTCATCTGTGTCGCTGGATGAAGAGTTAGTTGTCGTTAGAGGAGAGGGTGTTTGTACCCTTTTCCTTTTGTTGGGAATAGCTGTTTTCTTCTGCGTCCTGTTTTCTTTTTCAGTCAATTTTTCGAGCAGCTCGTCATTTCTTTCTAAAAGTTCACGGTTGTATCGTCTTTGTTTAGCTAGCTCATTTTGAGTGTCTTTTAGCTGCTCTACTATTTCAGTCAGTTTCTCGTTAGTTTTCTCTTGGCATTCTTTGTTTTGTCCGAAAAGGTCCAGTTGTTGGGTCAAAGAAGCAATCAATTTGTCTTTGTCAGTGTCCGTCATTGTCGCAGTTGTTATGTTTCTAGATGAGATGACACTTTTTGTATTTACTTCAAAAGTCTCGCAAGGATTTTTGATAAATTCGATGTAAAATTTATGCACTTTTGTTTATTTATTTTCACGTAACTTATTGAAACTTATGCAACTAGGCCGATTTCAATTCCACTCACCCGGAATTTTGCTCTTGTGCTTCAGTTTTGCTCTCCAAGCTATTGCCAATCGAAGGAGCTGTCACTCGCTGTCGTTCTTGATGCTTGGTATATCCTTCTTTTTGTGACGAAGGGTCTGTCACTCGCTATTGTTTATAATTTGGTCGAAGCACTTGGGATGTCACTCAATTTTAACTTAATGAATATTCACTTCTGTACGTCTGATCTCGTCGCGTGATAATTACCGTCTGTGTGTGAGCCGTTCCCCTTAGGAATTGAAGCATTTTCTGCTTTTTTCGCATGTACACATGTACGGCAAGCTGTTGTGATGTTCATGTGGGGAATAGAATAGTAGGAGTTACATTTTTTCGTGTGTAATTTTCTCCAGATCGGTTTTTTGTGTCTACTTTGGGTTTGCTTTCCGAAAAGACGTAGTTTTTCGGTTCTGCTTTGGTGAAATGACCACTTGATTGCTTTCGCCTATGTTATATCTATGTTGAATTTCTGAAGTGCTTGTTTAAGCATTTATAGTTTACATTAGGTGCGTTTTTGTATGCCTTCTTCGCAAAAAACGCACCTGCTATAATTCTTTTGACTTGTAATTTTTGTATTGTCCGTATTTATTAATACGGTCGGTTAAATATGGATAAAAGAATAGTTTTTATAGTAAATTATAACATCAAGCTCGTTAAAGTGAGAGCGTATTGAATAGATTCTGTTTCGAAAAGTTAATATTTACCCGTTTAATATGGATTTTAATGTGGAAAACCAAAATTGATGTGATTGTGCCATATAGTCTTTGCTGCAGTAGTCTTTTTCATTGAGAATCTTATTGAGTCTTGGCAACCAAGACCAATAATTTCGCTCAGTCAACTGTTTGCAAAAGGTAACTATATTAGCCACCTTTATTGCAAATTATATGGGAAATTTATTTTTATCGTGGCATTGGCTATCTAATTTAATTTGCTAAAAGATGCATTATACCCTCAACTTTGAGCTATTAAGAAACTTTCACCATTTATTTAGCCTGTAATATGTTTTCAACTTAACTTTTTTTATAATTTAAAAAAATAAAGAAATTAGTAATTTTTTTTTTTGCTTTCAAATATTATGATTAATTTGAAATTTTTTTAGATTTTTGATCTTTGTGAGTAGGAAGCTGTTGACAATCAATCACTAGCTTTTAATGCAATATTTAATTGGTTTTTCATAAGTATGCTTATCTATATTATATGCTTATATATTTTGCTTGTGCTTCCCTTAGTCTCAAAACCACGAGCCGCCACTACCAAACTTCTACCAAACGTGGCTTAAAGTAAGATTCAGCTACTGTGTTAATTCCGTCAGAATCGAATGACTGAATTAGAATTTACAGGGCTAAAAGCAGTTATTTTTCTTAGTGATTTTTTAAGATGGCACTACTGGGTCCTATTTAAGATCAAAACATTCTGTAAGTTTTAACTGTATCTGATTATTGATTCGTCAGTTGAACACAAGTTTTTGATGCTAAAAATATAAGTAAATTGGAGAAGGGTTACCGTTTTTGCTCGTTGTAAAATTTCAAATGTTTTACCATGACTATGTAGACATACCACAAGATTTATGTATAAGTGGCACTTTTTTGGAAAAGCGACAATTTTTCAGTATTTGAAGGTTTTCACTTTCAGCACCTGCCGTAGCTACAGTGTTGCCAACATGCACATTAAAACCAACACAAATTTACAGCTTAATAAAACCAATATGTTCTGAAAGTTTCATAATGATTTGATAGCTCTGTTAAAAGTTATCGCAATTGAAAAATTTTCCCAATCTCTTTTTGGGCACCTAGCGCACACATGGGGCTAACAAATTCCAAAACATTATGCGATTCACATTTGAAACACGTTCAAAATTCATATCGCTGGTTTAATTTTTGCAAAAATTATTTGTGGACAGAATAATAGGTATATTAAAAATATCACTAAAATGGCCGCCGGCGCCAAAGGGTTACAGATAACTAGCATTTGGTGAGATTTGGACTTATTCTGCTTATACACCAATGTATAGTGAAGTTTCAGCTTAATTGGATGGCGCGTTCCCGAGGAATAGCAACTGAAGTTTTTTGATTATATCTATATATGTATTTATATATATATATATATATATATATATATATATATATATATATATATATATAACATATATATATATATATATATATATATATATATATATATATATATATATATATATATATATATATGAATTTTTGACCAAAACGTTTTTAATCCTAGTGTTTTTCGAACATTAGGAATAACTTGGCGTTAGTTAATGCCTTAACTTGACTCAACCATCAGAGGTAATATAATACACTGTACTTTAACTTAATATTAGTCCATATCTCACTGGCATTCTATGACAGGCAAATAAACTTGTTAATTTTACAATATAACGATGCAAATGAAATATCTGTGAAAAGTTAATTTACAAAACAAAAAACCAGATAGTTGTTGCATTTTTCAAGCGCTTTTTGCCATGTTTTTTGATTAACAGCATTTTTCATTTCGTCCAAATAATAAAGAAATATTTCTACACAAACTCAATCTGCCACATTTTTGAGAGTTGATCATAACAGCAATAGTGTAGCCTTTTCGAATTATTTCTCTTATGTCTCTGCAGCACATTAAAATTGGGAAACTTACTCAAAGGACTTCATGTATACCTTCCGAAATGTTCCTCATTAAGTTTAGTTCCCTTCATTCCAAAAGTAGTATAAAGCGCAATTAAAAGGCAAAAATTAAGGGACTTTTACAGCTGCAAGCTCAAATTATTCCACCAAGCATAGGACAAAGGCCACCATAAAAAGGATATTGCCGACTAAAACTAGTCGTCTTAAGCTACTCAAGCTGCCATCGTCAGTGTCGTTACCCATTTCAAAGGCAAAATTGAATTATCAAACTTTGTCGTTAAAATTTTATGGAAAAGCCATACTGCAGATTATCGAGTGTCGCCTAAGTAATTAGCGCCAAAAAGGCTTGCCGATCTAACGACTCATCTAGTTTCATGTTAATGAGAAACCGTAGGGGTAGATGAGTTGGAAGTTGCCTTAGCTATATTCGTCGAAATTAAGATTAGGGTAGTGAGTTTTCGAATTGGAATAGTGGATAGGAGTTTTTTTTTCTGTGGATTCTGTAATATAGTGAACAGAAACATCGTTAGGAGTCGTGGGTTGGTATGATTTTGATGGTATATAAATACGGCTAATGTTAGTTTCTGGCTGTTATTGATTCCATATAATTAGGCGTAGTTTCATTGGAAATCGATAAAACATTTGACTAAACAACAAATTATTGAAAATTTGTTATTCCTATCGAACCAAGTTTCAATGCATGCAAGTAGAGTTTGAGAATATATATTTTTTCACAGCTGCAGTGCGTAAAAATCACAAGAATAAAGGATTTTCAGCTCACTCTAAACCAACGTTGTCTTGAATTGAAAATTGAAAACTGTTGTCTTGAATTGAAAATTCATGTACAAACTATGAAAGTTGTGTGCTCGTTAAACGACATACACCTAGACTTTGTTTTATCTTCTTAAAAATGTTCATGGCTCCAAGACTTATGAATAAAAATTTGAAGAAAGAATTGCACAGTAAATATGATTTTCAGTAGATTCCGATTGCCGTTTCACATTGTTCATTATAAGTTTTTATTGTCATAGCATCAGCTTATGCCCAAGTGACTTTATTTGACAGCCCCGTGTTCGATTTAGACTCGATTCAAAATCAGCGAATCAGAAACTAATGTATATTATCTGATTCTTGGCGCTATGTAGTATTCTTGGGGATTATTTTTTTTTATCTTTTTCTTTGCCATATGCCCTAGCTTAAAGATTTGAAATTTAAAATGATTTGCTTGCCCTGCGCTCATTTAGGGATGTTTTTTCGCCCACTATTCAAATATATCAAAGAAATGTTTTCAGAATATATAAATGTCTTTTATCTCACAAAACGAATTTTCTGAATATCTCATCTATACCTCATTGCCATGTTTGGAAATATTGGCAACATAAATTCAATGGAATTTCCTCTAATGATGTTGATTTCATCTAAAGATGTACCTAATAAGTTTCGGAACTTAAAATATGTTGAGCTTTTGAGTAAAAATTTTCTCTTAAAGATATTTCGGTATAATAGCATATTATTGTGTAAAGCGATTGAAATTCTTTCGGGCACTAAAAAAAAACTTTCTCGTCCACTTGTTTTAAAGTACAAAAATAGACAGCCAAAGGATTAAATAATTCGTTACTATACATTTTTTTTGTTTTTTTTTTTTACAGTTTTATATATTTATTTCACTCGAACGACAAATGGGGATCAATAATTTCACTAAATAAGAAAATTTTGAAGTAAACAGCTCAGATAGTGTTCCAAATATATATGAGATTATTGGAAATAAGGATATTAAAACTAGCTAGCTATAATGATTTCGAATTTAAAAATAAAGTAGGAGAACTAAACTGTATAAGAAATGTATGAAATTTTAAAAGTGCTAGATGTGAGATTATCGGAAAGTTTTGATATTTCAACGAAAATCAACCATTTATCACCTGAAATTTGTTTAAGTCACATTTGCCCGAAGTTTGAAGACCTACCGCTTCAAGTAAATAGCTTTACCTCTAAAACATTTTTAGCTATGGAAGATCAATAAGATTTTATTTTTTTAAATTTTCAATTGAAGCTCGGAATTCTCTTCTACTAACGTGCTGTAATATAGTGCTGTGTTTTGGGTTAATTCTTCCTACAACAAAAATGTATTATGCGAATTAAGATTCAATGGATTTGTCGCGATTCATATTGAATATGCTTTGACTTCCCAAAAGTAATACCGTTAAGACGATAGCTCGTAACAAATTGCAGACTTATACAGAAACTCAGATTTACTAAGCAATGTAAAGAAATATTTTAAATATATTTATTCTATATTGTTGGCCTTGTTGATATCGACAAAAATTGCTACTACATAGTTACCTTTATCCAATGAGCTATTAATGAATTGGACCAAGTCTAAGGCCAATGACAAACACAGCGGTTCTTGCGAGGCGTTTCCCGAGAGGAAAACCGAGTCAGTATAGTCGTGCATTACTTTAGCATTGTGATGACACACACCGCGGTGCGAACCGCCTCTCGGTTTCGGAACCGAGTCGATAGACGAGAGAAATGACCCACCGACTCGGTTTTCGAGCGTTTTTCAATTTGTTGATTGCTGCGTAGTCCAATCGAGCTGAAATTTTCTGGATGCATTGATGAATGCATAGGATATGGGAATGAAAATCTGATAAGAAAATTGATTTTTGAAGAATGGCTAGGGTACAGTATTGGAAAATGAAACATTTGTGGGCACTTAGTTTCTAAAAGTAGGCAATTACAGATTTTCAAAGCAAATTGGTATTAGACTCATTTTACTTACATATATATGTATATACATATATATATGTATACATATGTATGCATACACGACAACTTTTTTCACAAGCACCTGTATGATACTCCGACGTAATTTGTAACTGAACCGACTCGATAAACGCTTCTGAAAACCGCTGTGTGTGTCAGCCGACGCGCCAAACCGAAGCGTTAAACGCTTCGGTGAAACCGAAGTGTTTGTCATTGGCCTAATAAGGCCGCTATTGTATTGCTGTGTTCTTGGAAACCGTACTGTATTAGAGCCAAAATTGCTGCCTCATTGATATGTTGCACTATACGTGAATTTAAGATTCTCTCAAATATTTTGCTCATTACACTGATAACGGCAACTGGACGATAAGTAGAAGGATCCGAAGGATCACCTCCCTTAAAGATGGGTGAAAAGAACCCACCATTAAGAGGATATTAATAATTTTTAAGCATTTTGACGTCTTCGGATGTTAAATTGTCGATACCTGGAGAAACTTTGGTTTTTAATTTATCTATAATTTCTATTACTTCACTTGGCACTGTAGGTCTTAAATGAATACTGGCGTAACTTTCAGGAATTGCATTATCATTTTGCTCGAAAACACTGTGGAATTGTTGGTTGATATTAGTTCCAATGATTGCAAAATAACTATCCAATTCCTCTGCGATAAATTCAGGAGTTTATTAATTAATACATGCTGCCTGCGGGTTACACTTTTACCTGCTTGAATTAATTCGTTAATAACTTTTGAACTTACGCATTTCGGCCATCATCTGTATTGTGGAATGTATCCTTTCCAGAATGTCTCCTATTTCACGTATGGAATATCAAAGATATTTATTTATTTACCAAGCAAGGCTTAAATATATAAAAAGAATAAAATACAATAGTACATGCATAAAATTACGAAACAAAATAAAAATAAAACAAACTATATAAATACAAGACTAATAAATAGTGCATAAATAAAACAAGTTATAAACAGACAACAAATAAAGTGATAAATAAATGACAGATGGCAAATGAATGACTAACAAATTAAATAGTGTATAAATAAAATATGTTATAAACAGACAACAAATAAAGTAATAAATAAATGACAAATGGCAAATGAATGATTAACAAAATAAATACCAAATTTTAATTGAACATACAATACGTATATGTTAGTATGGTGGGGGGGGGGGGGAGACTATAAAGAGAGAGCCTTGATGATGTTATTTTTAAACGTTGATTTAGAAATCGTAGGGGAAAAGTTCTCGCTCATGCTATTGAATAGCTTGCAGCACCTATTTATTGGCTCGTTTGCTGCATATGTTGTGTTGTGATGGTATTCAATAAGCAATCGTCGGTATCTAGTGACTCTCAAGGGCTGATTGAGTACAAACTTTTCTTTGAAGTAGATGACATTAACCACGTCTCTGATGACATCGAAGCTGAAGCAGGCAGATAACATTAATCTTCTCGACGTAAGGGGTAACAAATTCATACATTTAAGGCGATATTCGTATGATGGTAGATTACTGAAATCATAAGGGTTGAAAAGGTCCGTCAAAGCAAATAGTTAAAATTGCTTCTGAACAGACTCAAATCTTTGGCTATGAATTTCAAAAGCCGGATTCCAGATAGTGCACGCATATTCAAGAAGAGAACGCACGAGTGAAATATACAAGGATTTAGTAACCCAGAGAATCTTAAACTCCTTGGCCCGTCGCTTAATGAAACCAAGTTGTTTACTTGCTCGATGTATCAACGATTTTACGTATGGCGTCGAGGATTCAACAAATTTCCTTTCTTCGATCGACAGCTCAAGTTATTTCCAACTAATGTTTAAACTGCAATATTACTTGCTTTGCTATCAAATTCTTTGTTACAACTGATCAAAATGGTCTATTGTGCCACAATGATGATGATCAATATGGTATTTATCAGCGCTGCCAGCATCTGCAGAAAAACACAAACAATGCGAACAAACGGTAAACTCATTTATTGAGCTTTCCTAGACCTATGCATTGTACAAATATGAATTTCGCTTCGTGAAAACCTGAAAATTATGCATTATTATATTTGTAGCTCAGAATCGCTTGAATCTTTTCTAATAAATACCCAGATTTACAATGGTATAGTCTACATTCCATGCAGACTTAATTTGTCAGTGTAAGGCCAGCTATATGAAGCTGTATCTTCGTTCGCATCATTTTCAAATGAAGAGGACAAAATCTTATTTTTGGGTAATTTTAATGGTCCAAATCTATATTTTATCCCAGATGAAAAATATACATTTCTTTCCTCCGTATATCTTTCGAATGCCAATGATTTGATGATGATATATGTGCTCGTCTTTGGACCTCATTTTCGTAAGAGCCGTTTACAAACACGTTTTCATAAAGTAGTGGTAGTTACGGCGAAAATATAATTTGCGACACCAAAAGATCTATGATTTAATAAACTTAAAGTGAAAAACTATCGGTTATCCATCATCGATATTCCTGAACAATTCCATGTCACCTTTTTTCAGGAGATCTGCAATTTATTTGCACGAGGTTTCAGTCTTCAGCGTACCAGATTCATCAATTACTTTCCACTCTTTCTGTGATTCTGTGTCAACAGTTTTTGTACATCATATAGCTACATTATGTGAAGATATACATAAAGCTATTATGGAGATAGATAGTAACAAAAACCCTGGCTCAGACCTTCTTCCTCCGATTTTCTTGAGTGAGTTTGTCAAACAGTTAATAATCACCTGCATATTATTTTTTATAGGTCACCCACCTCTGGAGTTTCCTCATCCTATTGGAAGTCTTCGTATGCAACTCCCATGTACAAAAAATACGATTGACGCTTGATGAGACATTACAAGGTCATTGCCGACAAAACCTTTTGCTTTCATATTGAATCACGTCTTCATGGCTGGCTTTAGAATAGGTTACTAAGCTACTAGAAACTTGAAAGTAATAGTCTCGAACTTTATGTATAAAATGGAAAAAGGTTACTAACTAAGTTGACTCAGTTTATACAGTATGGCTTTCGAGAAAAATTAACCATTACAATGCGCACAATTTACTTTTCTGATGTGCAAATGACAAATATTCAAAAGACTTTAAAATGCTTTAAAAAGCTTAAACTTCTCATTTGTTGAAAGTAACTAAGTTGGAAATGCTTCTTAGTCCTATCTTAATTTTTTCTTTGAGCTAACGATCGATAAAGCATAATGACTTAAGATATTAACCGCAATTTGCCTTTCATCTAAATTAATTTTACGATTAGCAGACAGAAGGTTTCATTACACTTCATCAAATACTACTAAATACCATTTAAACTGCGGTCTTTTGATCCCCAAAAAAGATATCACTTTTCGTTTCTTGAGCTCAAGTACGCATACTTTGGGGGGAAAAAAAACTCTTCGCATTCTATAGTACTCATTGCTTGAACAAATCTCGATCTCGAACGGTTCGAAACACATACACGGTTATCTTCTGCAAAATCAAACGAAGGATTTAAAGAATCTGATTAGTACGCTATTTCACTTCCATTTCGGTATTTAATCCGAAAATCAGAACCTGACCGACGACTGAAGTGAATGGATTCACTGTCTAAGTTTGCACTGGCAGCCAATGTCCACGCGCTACACTCAGTAATTTGGGTCAGTGGATATTGATTATTTCGAACAAAAACTTCGAGATGGTTTTTGATCCTTGCCGACCATTTTCGAAAGAAAATCAGTCAGGAACAACGAGGAACTCAAGCCAAATAGAAAAAACATTCTGAGGATTAACTGACCCGTAGCAACATTGAAACAGAACAACATTCGGGAATGTTTCGCGCTAAAATAAAGATTCAACCATAAGTCTAATCAATAATAAAATGAATTTGACTCTTTCAGCTTGAATTGGAAAAATGGAAAGGACAATTTGGGCGAAAAGGGATTATGCCACTTACCGAACTAGTTTTCGCTGAGCCTGAGCATTGCGTTAGTATTTTCCAAAACACTTGATGGCTTGTGGGAAAATTTCATGTAATTTGATGTATTTCTTTGGCGTTATACTGTTTAATGATTTTGGCATGAAAAATGTAAGTGAATAGAAAAATCGTTTGTTTCTTTGGAATGAATGCTCCCGAAATTATGGAAAAATGCCACATCTCCATTTAATTAATAGTCGAACCGGCTTTTCATTTCCAATTATCTAAATGCTTTTTGTGCTAGCATTTACCGCAATTGTTTGTTTGTAGCCTTTAGTTGTTCAAACTCTGATCGGATTACTCACAACTTAGTGTTCAATTGAAACACAACAACAAAATAATGTCCTGTAAGCTCCAACAGTTTCAAAGAAAAAAGAAAGGATTATGCACTTTCCCTTGTTTTGATTAATTCCACCCCTTCTTATTCACCTTGGATTTCAAATAGAAGTTGTTAAGCACTACATGACTAGAGTAACTCAATCAAGTATTGAACAACAAGGACAATAATAATTAAGGAGCAACTAGTAAGAAGGTGGGTACAACCAACGCGAGAACATACAGTAACATTTTCTACTTCGTCATTGAAACTTGGAGAAAAGGCTGAGGAACGATTGAAATGCACGCACAGAAGCCATTCATTACAGCGATGACTACGTCAAAGCGCATGAACTTCAAGAACCCTATGAGCGCTTGGCTCATCTTCGGAGATATGTATATAAACATGCGATTCAGCTATTTGATTTGCAATCACGACGGAAGTCATTAAGCACTCCACTTCACATCACCTACCCCAACTGCTCTCTCAATTAACCACTTGAACTGAGCCTTTGCATAGTCGGTGTTTGTCGGTTGCTTTACCTTTGGCATTCCAGAGCACTTGCCTAGTTACTGGCCTGTTAGAACTTGAAACCAGAGAGTCAACGTCGGTCACGATATCCAACATTTATGTAAATTTCACGAATATTTATGGCCGGGGAAAGCTTTTGTGCTGATGTTGAAGTTAAAATAATTTGCAACCGGCAAACGTTAGTTTGTTAGTTTATAGTCAACAAAATGCTGTCGGGTGCTCATTTCACCTGCAACACGACTTCTACGAAATGAACGTGGTTCGGTGCTTTCCTATTCCTTTCACTTTTGAAAGTTGCATCTAGTGCCAGGTTTTTCATATTTATGAACAAACCCTTTGATAAATTCAAAATGCCGTGTTCATGAGAACAGAGCATCTTTCACTCGAATCGACAGGAACTAGATTGCTTTATGGCTGCTAAGTAGTAAGAATAAATCGCGTGATACTTTCTGTTCTGAGAGCTTCCAACGAGTTTGAATTATTAGTTTGCAAAAGAGAAAGGTTTGAATACAATGATAAATAACTAAAAATCAGAGTCCGGAAAATCGTTCAAACGAAAATGCAGAGTCAATGCAAGCAAACAAGCAGCATTCTAGAAATTCCGAACATTTTGCAATTCAATATTCAGCCTAAGGTTCTTGTTTCGACTTCATTATACAAAATAAGTACGCAGAGAGCACTATAATTTTAACAGCTGTAAAGCATAGTTGCAAAAAGTGCTTTGTGAGAATTATTGAAAGAAAACGACAGGCAGAAATCCAGAGATCTTAATTTGAAATAAATGCATAATGGTCGAGTTATGTTCATGCATGCAATATTCGTTCTGTGATTCCTTATTGAATTAATGGCCGTGATAATCAAGAGTAGATAAAGGGATTAATAGAGTAGATTAAAGGGATTCAAAAGGTTTAAAAGCATCAGATAAAACAACTTTACTTATTTAGTTTAAAAGAAATTAATGTAGCTTTAAGAAATATAAGGTATTAACTTTTTGCGAAGAACATAGTGTTTATTGCGAAACACCGCGAGACTTTACATGTACAGGGTGATTAATTATGAGGTTTGGTTTTCAATCTCAAATAAAAGGCAAAAAGTTAAATTCTATGGTACAAATTTTATTGTGAGTCAAAAGAACAATCTATGACATTTACTTTTTAAAGGTTATCTTATTTAAATGTTGACCGCGACTGCACCGTAAATGGTCCATTCTGAGGGTCCAATTTTGGACGACGCGTTTCAGCATAGCGACCAGTATCTCGTGAATGGCACGAGTAATTTTGACTTCCAAAGCATCGATTGAAGCTGGCTTATCACTGAAGACCAAAGATTTCGTGTAACTCCAAAGAAAATAATCTAAAGGTGTAATATCACCCGATCTAGGCGGCCAATTTACTGGTCCAAAACGTGAAATCAGGCTCTCACCAAAATAATTTCTCAATAAGTCCATTGTTTCTCTCGCTGTATGCGAAGGAGCGCCGTCTTGTTGAAAGCAAAGTTCACCGATACCACGTGCTTCAATTTCAGGTAGCAAAAAATACGTTATCATCGTGTGATAGTGGTTGCCATTGACGGTTACGTTCTGGCCGGACTCATTTTGAAAGAAATATAGACCGATGATTCCACCGACCCATAAACCACACCAAACTGTGCATTTCTGTGGCTATGGTGTTAGCTGTTGAAGCTCTTCAGGTTGTTCATCAGCCCAAATACGGCAATTCTGCTTATTGACCTTATTTCTTAATTCTGCTTATGAGCCAAAAATGCACCTCATCACTGAACAAAATTTCGCGATAAAACAGCGGATTTTGGATTGGAACAATTTGGATACGTTGTTGCGGTGTAAGTCTTTCCATGATGATTTGTTAGACAATACTGAATAAAAAATTACATTACAGTTTGACAGGAGTCACGCGAGGTCTGTCAAAAAAAGCCTATTTAAAATCAAAACTCATGGTGAATCACCCTGTATGATATGTTGTGGGTTCAAGTTGAACTTAAAGCATTATCGGCAATGCAACAATGAAAGTCAACATATTTCGAACATGTTTTGAACTTGATAAAGCTTTTTGGTTTGACAATTACCAATCTATCATGTGTTATGCATACAACAGTTTTGTATTTGCGCTAGATTGAAACAGTTGATCTATAATAGCCCGTCCAGACTACGGATACTTATGTATCCGGATACATAAGTATTGTCCTCACTGCAGCGACATCTGCAGATACATTTTACCCTTGCCATGAAAATCAATGAAAAGTGTGGACGATACTTATGTATGCGGATACTTAAGTATCCGTAGTCTGGACGGACTATAAGAGGTCGAAGGAGCTGGCATCTTCCTATTTTCTTTACATAAGTTATTACTGAGATGACGAAGTTGCCAATTTTATATGTTTCTGAAGGTAAAAATAAAATTGCATAGCAATTTCGATTCACAAATTTTACGTCAAAAAAGAACATTCATGGGCACCAGGAGAATAAAATGGGATGCAATTTGTTAAATATAGATATAAAAAAAAATATAAAAAGTAAAAGGAACTTTTGAGAAATTTTATGAAACCGACAGATACTATCGCTATTTATGCGGGTGAGTCTGATACAACACGAAATGTTTGCCTAGAAACTCCCTTGACCATGAGCCAATTAAAAAACGATGTTGACTACGAAAGCTAGTTCTCTAAGACTGAAATGACGATTATCGAGCACAAATTTCCTAACTTTGTTGTACCCAAAACAAAATTTCTGACAAAACCGAGGGCAGTTTGATAAGTCGATGACTTTTTGAACTTCCCGCTGCTCCCTTCAACTACCATCTATAACTAGACTTCAGTCAAATCATCAGTAAGCTACCCCGTTTCGTTTGTGTTTGACAGCCATTGAAAGCAGACAACCTCACCTTGTGACAGCGGAGAAAAGTGGACTCTACAGATTTCTGATGATTAAAAATGTCAAACATTTAAATTTGCGATCGATTTTTTTTATTGATTTTTAAATAACACAATACAATCCCAAGAAGTGATTTCAACTCTTGCTTATTTTTAAGCGAAATTTTCGCCAAAACAAATTTCACGTGAAATTTAGTATGAAAATTTTACGTGAAAGTTGCTTGAAGGCTACTTTCGCTTTGAAAATACAGATGGCATGGACACATGTCTCCAATCATTTCACGCTAATTTCGTATGTGCAGCTCATTCTTTCGAGCTAAAAAGTGACATTTGAATTTTGAATTTGAAAAGTGTTATTTAAAAATCAATAACAAAAATCGATCACAAATTGAAATGCTTGGCATCAGAAATCTGTAGAGTCCACTTTTCCACAAAACAATACCAGCCTTTACGGACCTCTCCTCTTATTGCGCAAAAGAGCAATTATTTCACAGCTTGGTTTGAAGACCTATTCTGCTGAAATCAAAGGTCGTCTAAATCCATGTTTTCAACGTCTTTCCACAAGTGGTCGGTTGATATCTTTATATGGGGCTCTTCGTTGACCGTGATGACGTCATCAGTATCATTTTCAAAGGAAAACAGGCCCAAATGCGACAATTTTTCTTGTTTACATAGTCGTCAAAATGGAATTGTACCTCGCAGAAAAGATAAGTTTTCGAGCGAATTCGATATTATCTTCGAGCTGTTTTCAAACCCCGCAGAGAAGCAATATCGAATGCGGATGGTCGGTAGCTTTGAATTTTTGAGTCAATTGGACCTTGTACGCGAAGAGTCCGAGATCTTTGTGTATAATTCTTATTGCGTATAATTCGTTTTTTTTTTAAATAATTCTTAGTTGTTGTATTGCTGCGATCGCACGCTTTTAACCACACTATAGCATATTATCCGGTATGAGCACTCAAGAAGATGAAAGTCGTGTCTGTTCCCCGCATACCAAGCGATTCGGTAACGAGTCATTAGCGAGTCACTTTAACGAATATTTCATTCGTGAACGAATTCATCTACGGTTCGCTAATGATTAACCAGGCCGCCCAAATTTTCAGTCGTGACGAATCATCTTTTTCGAAACTGTGGCGAATCGATAAGCTTCGCCAAAAACGAATATGCTGAGGGCTGTATACATTCGCCTTTGGTGAATCTTAGTGACGCTAGTGGCGTATGATATACGACTCATTGTGAGTTATTATGAGCATAAAGAATTTGCCAGCTAAATAAAAATATGCTCCCCAAATAATACTGATTTTATAAAACTAAGAGTTGGTTATTCGAATTCCGATATCCGCATAGTACATTTTTTCTAAAGTAGGTTTTTTTAAAAGTTTTTTACTCTTGAACTCTTCTTGAACTCTCTAACTCGTTGTAGTTCCTCCCCGTAAATGCCACACAGAGTCAATATACATAGCTCAAAAAGAGCGAATAATATTGGTTCCAAGAATCACTTTTTACTTTAGGTAAACGAAAGGGAAGGGAACTGTCCAGCATGTCAAAGTATCGCCAAAAGCGAATGTTGTCATATTCATTTTAAGTGAATCTCAAGTGAAGACAAACGAATATAAAAGCTTGCTCCCATATTCCCAAGCCCTCACTTCAGGTTTGCTTAAAGTGAATATAGGCGAAAAATGCTTTGAATCCGCACTATGTTCACTACAAGTGAAGAAAAAAGGGTGGCCTGCATTCGTTTTTGGCAATACCGTCGCTACATGGGTATGCTGGGTTGTCTAGTAGTAAGTTTTTCTCCCCACAAAGCTGCATACTCCAAACGCGATTGGCGCTTAATTTCGGTTACGTTTATTTTCCAAGTTTCGCACTGTTTGGGCTTCAAAGTCGTCAAGTTGGAATTAAGATATTCTTTTTTCCTTTGCTCTCGAGAAATCATAAGCTGGGCTGGGGACGTAATTTTTAAGTTTATTTTTATAACTGTCAGTACAGTGGAGTTTTTATTTTCATTGTTTACTGAAATGAAATGGGAAGTAAATGAAGGAGTAAAATCTTTCGAAATCGGCGCATCGAGAAATGCTGAAAGGTGTAAAGAAAAGTCTTGACGATAATTTACTAACAAATTTCAGATTCAATTTCTTTATCATACGAAAACGACTGTCGCATTTATTAAATTAGTAGTGTTCATTTATCCGTAACCATTCGACAGGCTCTATAACTTTTCAATGCTCAGGATTATTTCAGCCCTTCCCAAGTCAATTTCCGTTACGGATCGCAAAGAGGCATTGGAAGCGTATCGGTAACAAATTGAGCAATTCCGAAATTACCAAGCTCACACAGTTTCCACAGGATTTGATCTGCGTGCGTGCTTTCTTAGCGAGTTTTCCTTTCCTAGGCAAGACGAATGTGTCATTTGACTCGTACCTTCTTTTCTTGGCCTATCATCATCCCAAGCAGCTCGACTTCGAAAGAAAGGACAACATTACGTGATAAGAATGCTACATTTCACAAAAGCCCACTTTCTTACGCTGACGTGTATTGACTGCTTCCTGACTTTCAAAATAGTCCCTAAAAGTTTCGGGATTGTATTTCTCGCATTGTTTACATTCATACTTGATAGAGGCTGTACATGATCCTAGTGAAAGCAAGGAGGAAGCTAAATGAATGGGACACAGGACGGTGTCCTTGTTCGTTACTTCCACTGACGTTGTTTCCCAGCTGAAATTTATTGCTGCTGATTTTGCTTGTCAGATGGGAATAATTTTTTCCCGTGATTTCGTTACCCTTAAGTGAAATCGATTCTTGCAACTTGCTTATTAGATGGAATTGGTTTCAAGTTTGAAATGGCGCTTCATAGTGTGCTGCTTTCGTTATGTTGCTCTCTAATGTAATCAGTTGATGAATGAACGGCCGCTCGGTGCATACATTGATCGGATACTATGTCCGCAGTTTTGTGTTATGTCCGACTTTTCCGGCCTATGTTAGCTTGCTGGTATTATTTCGTATCGGATTCCAAGCGTGAAGAATGTCCAAGAGAATATTTACTATCCGAGTAACAAGACTTGATGGACTGTCGGAGAAATGATTTATTATGCATTCCAAGACCGATTGAATAATTTCATTATAGATCCGACTCAAACAGATCAGCTTTCTACTTCTTACGAGTATGCGGAAATAGAAAGTTGGTTTACGAGCCCAAAAGGCTCTCTGTCGATTTCGGTGTTTACTGCACTGGCTGGATTCTAAACGAATTTATCTCTATCAATACCAGAAAAACCTCTAAAACACACGAAACATATGACATTCATAACCACGTTCTTACCGGCTTTTTTTTGCATAGTGATGATGATTTGTGTTCTTATGACATTTTTCAGCTATCCAATGAAGTTGGGTTCACAAATATCCCGAAAATGTCCCAAATATTCAAACATCTCCACTTTACATGACAACGAATTTCGGGTTTACTTATCCATTTCATTATGGACTCTATGATTTATAGCCGGTCGCCGTCCAGCCGCGTACATACTTTCACTCCAGACTCAAGTTCAAGATACGAGCACAATAAAGAATTTTTTCCTATTCTTAATGATTCCGAATAAAATTCTAAGCCCTTTTGTATGACGAAAAACCGTCGTCGGTCCTATCTGGGCATCTTTCGTACGACAGGCATTCCGGTTATAAATTGTACCCGAACTGTTCGCATAATTTTTAAGGTAGTTCAGTTTCATACAGAATAGAGTAGATGAATATCTGGGCTCACCATTTGTTACTTAATATTCACAAAAAGGACTGTATCCGGACCGACCTCGGTTTTTCATCGACTCACCGAAATCTAGAGAACTATGATCCTCACAGTAGAAATTTAACCGCGTTTAATGTCGCGTCGCGGTTTGTTTGCTTTAATGCTCCCCGAGTGTCATAAATATTATCGTAAAGTGCGGTTCCCATTCAACATTCCACGGCGATAGAATGAAAACAAACCACCACAACCCCAGACCGACTACTATGTATATGAGACTTAGTCGGAAAAGATTCCGTTCGTTGACTTGAGCCCAGGGCTTCAGAAGTCGCGCCTAATAAATTTTCATAGGTAAGTGATTCAGGTATTTAAATAAATTTCCCGATTACAAGCGGCCACATTTAGGCTTTATGTGGATGGTTATGTTTTTAATGGACTCGAAAAATTGTGGTCCGAGTTATTATCCCATCCGGAATAAACGGACGCGATGCAAATTTGTTGCTGTTTGGGTGCGAATTTTCTTACGCTAGCGGTGAATATTTATTTTGCGATGGGAATCCGCTGAAGTCATAAAGAGATAATCACTCCTGCAGTGGCTTATTTGCAGATAAAATTTTCAAAATTTACTTAGCCAAAGGGAATTATATAAGAACATTTGGTTTTGTGGATTTGCTTTTTGGGTATTTTTCAGTGATACATAAAAAGTTGCGATAAAAGAAAAAATCCTGCAGTAGATTAGTGAGCTAATATTTATTTTCATGCATATTTTTAGCTAAATATGCATGTATTCTTTTAAATATTATTTTGATTATTAATTTAAATGATCACTAAACAAAGTGCCTATGAGTGAAGAGATTGCAAGTCTAGCTGAAGACTGTTGTGCTGTCTGGAAAATCTAGAATCTACAGATTAGAAAGTAAGCACACGACGGACATCGGCTAAAGGAAAGTAAAAACGACTGGTACAATGGAGCTTGTAACGATGTGGTTGATATAAGGAAATGAGCCTACAAAGAATATATTCAGCACCTAACTTGGGCCAAAGCGGAACATTACAGCACCTTTCGACGACAAGTAAAGAAAGTGTGCGGAAAAAGAAACGACTGACCAGATCAGCCATTGTCTCCATATAACAGCTAAGAGAGCATTCCGGAAGCTGCACAAGATTATCCAGTCTGACCACCAATCACAGATAAGATACAAGCAGCAGTAGGTGACCTCAGACAAAAACAAGACTCCAGGGCTAAATAGAATACCTGCAGAACTACTGCAGAAGAGAGTGATCCCTATCTTTATAACCCCGGTTGATTTGCAAAATATGAGCAGAAGAGCATGGTCCAGATGATTAGCGAAAGACTATAATAAGTCGAATACACAACAAGGGAGATAAGTTGTGGTGTGAAAACTTTAGAGGCATCGCTCTGTTATGCACGTCATATAAAGTTCTCTCCAAAATCATGGAAAGAAAACGAAAGCCCTGCTATGCAAGTATAATTGGAGAGTTCAGGGTGGCTTTCGAAGAGGATGGTTAGCAATTGACCTAATATTCTCAGTAGAACAAGTACTCGAAAAGAACTTGGAACACAACATCGGTATGCACCAACTATTAGAATCCAAAAACACTGGCTACCCAGATGAACGGTAAAGAGTACAGCACAATGGAAGCACCTAGTACGAAAACCGAGAAAACGATGTGAAGACTCGATAGAATTGCTTTGAGTAGCAAACTGACGAATGAAGTCGCAGGAACGTAATGACAAAGGCCCAATGTAGCCCACGTTGGGCGCTATAGATGGTGATGATGGTGATGATGATGAATGATGAATAAATACTTATTGTACTTTAAGAAAAGTAATATGTTTAATGCTGACTAATCGAACAAATTGTAGACCAAAAATAAACAATTTAATATTACGGACGAATTGCAGCTACATTTCTCAAAAGTGGTATTGCTTCATTGAAATCGTTTTAAGCGAGATTACAAATATTTTCATGAACCGGTTTTTTCAGTGCCCGTTTTATTGGCTATCATTTGTTTTGATGGAGCAAATAAATGATTTGCTGCTACAAAAGTATTGGCTTAGTAAAATTCAACTTTAATCAACGGATCTAAACCTCTGGTATCGACTGCCAAACTATGCTATCGTTTTTCAGTCTGAATTGTATGCCATTGGCAGGGAAGTTGAGTCCATTTGAGGAAAATCAAACAGAACAACGACGATTTGCGTCGACAGCAGGATAGTCATTCTCATTCTTGTGTCTTACAGATGCTCTTCGGGAACTTTTTACGCGGGAAGAGTTGACAAGGAAACGTTCAGGAGCTATGACCAACCCCTGTATTACTGTACCTCAGTCACTTTCTGACACCACAAGCAAACTAGATACCACCATATGAGCTAAAATAAAGTCCTAAATGGAAAACGGAATGGATCGCAAGATAGCCAGGACACTATGGCTTTCACTCGGCTCAAGCAAGACCAGGAAACTGCTGAAGGTAACAGGAAACTGCTTGAGAGCATATTATTTCATCTCTGGTAAATGAAAAAGGGCTGACAACCAGCAATTTGTGCAAAAGGTGCGAAATGGAAGAGGACATCATCGAGCATATCTCTGACCCTAAATAATAAACGCCTCAAGATTTTAGGTTACTAAATTAAAAAATGAGATTAATGTTTGATGGACGGGGTACTCCTCAGATTTGTAAGCCATAGGTCCAGATTGGCTTTAGGAAGACTTATAGACGAGAGTTTTTGAGGCGAGTGAATTTTTTGACATGTTATTGAGCATCCATTTGAAGTTTATGAATATGAACTTCAGTTGCTGACTTTAAGCTTCAGTGTACCATTTAATTTTACAAGCGTACCTCAATTTACGACGCTTCATTTAAAGTCGTTTCACACTTACTTCACCTTTCGATTCACACCCATTAATTCGATTATGAACGTTTCCGCCGCATTGGAAAATTGTATCCATTTACCTTTTATGAATGTTTCCAGTCCACAGATTACTATGGTTCGTTTTGCGTCGTTTTAAGTAACGTCGCTTTTTCCCGGAACGTAACTCTGTCGCAAATCGGAGTACGCCTGTATTCATATTTCACTTCGTTACTTTGAGGTAAAGGTACATTGTTTAGAAGTCAGTTTTAGCAGTGTGAAAGTAACGTGGATGCATTTGGTTTCGTTCATTCTGATTCTCTTTTTTACTGGCCATTCTTCAAGAAGTGACATTTGGGCTTGCAGTGTGCGGGATGCCATAACTAGATCTAGATCAGTACATTGAATGACAACGTCATCCGCAAAAGTAGCTGTAGTTGTTTTGTCGTTTATTGGGAGTTCAAATGTGAAGATTGTGTAAAGTACCGGTCCCAAAACACTTCCTTGAGGTACAACAGCAGACAGACGATGTTTAGCAGTAGAATAGTTTTTGTACTTCACAAGGAATGTGCCATGAAAGCTTTTTGGAAGCATTGATTTAATTTTGAAGATTAATCCCTCATGTCAGAATTTATCGAAAACTCGAGGTACATCCAAAAAGACTACTGAACAGTACTTCTTGTATTCGAATGCTGTTTTAATATCTGACGCGATTCGATGGACCTGTTGAATGGTGCTGTGATATCTTCGAAACCCAAATTGATGTTCTGGAACTTTTTTCGCATCTTCTAGTATTGGTAGAAGCATTTTTAAAGGGATTTTCCTCGAAAACTTTAGAGACGCAGGACAAAAGACTAATAGGTCTGTATAACTTCACTTGAGAAGAGTCCTTACCAGACTTGTGGGCCATTATGATCTCGCCTGCTTTCCAAGCTTTTAGAAAATATCCGATTCCAAAGGCAGCTTTGCAGAGGTTAGACACCTAAGAGAATATGATCGGTGGCACCTGATTGACTATAGCATTGGTGATGAAGTCAATTCCCGGAAAAATTTTTGAGCCCTGAGTATTGATATTAGATGGAAAATCGCATGTTGCCGAGGTAAGAGGTGTGAAAATATGTTTAAGGTGAACTGCAAATGAAGTGGCTCTGTCTGCGCCACTTCTGGCCCATTGTCCGTTCGCAGTTCTGAATGGTGCTTCACTAATGGTAGGCTTGTTTATTTTTTTGACCGCTTTCCTCAGCAAATAGTCTGTATTTTTAATGGGGTGAGAATAAACGCCGCAGGTTTTTTGGTTATTACAACTTTCAAGAGTTAGCACAGGTAGCTTGTACGGCTACGTTGAGTCAGCTGATTAAATTTAGCAAAATGCTTAGTGAAATCTCTAACTAGCCTGCAGAGAGTGGCAAATGGGCCAAAACTGTCGCACTTATGCAAGTCGCGAAAGCAGCTACAATTTTCTATGGCCCAACTTAACAAAACTTAAGACTGAAACTAGATAAATTTTGACTTAACATCAAATATCTTCGAAAGCTGCGTCAAGTGCAAAGATTTGACTAAATTCAACTAATTATTAAAACATTTTATATGTTTCTTTCATTAAAATCATTGCATTCTTTAATTTCATCTCTCTATCATACGTTTTGAAAAAATACTCACTGTGGTTTCTTTTCTTCTTAAAGGTTGGGAGGCACTGATCTAACAAGAAAATCTTTGGCTTAGGGTACGGACAAGACGGAGCAACGAGAGCGTCGCGAGCGTCGAGTCAAGCAACGCGTCAAAATCGGTCCTATGCTTTCAAATGGAAGTGGCCATGTCGAAGCAGCGACCAAAGACTGAAAATTTGATAGTTGCGACGACATCGATTCGAACCGATTTCGTTGCTCGACTGCTCGCAGCGGTAATGTATGTTGTTGATGCAAAATGCGTTTTGATAGCATACAGTATGTAGACGAATTGCGTTAGTGGGTTTTTCGTGGGTAGTTCGAAATTTTGGGTACATTTTTTATGAATGAAAGGTGCGGAATTGCACACAGTCAATTAGATTTCTACCAGTGATTAGGAAAATCTATTGATTTATATATATCAGCAGCCTATTGATTTCAATTTTGTGTATTGTGGTGAGAAAAACTCTACACCAACACTGAAGAACTCATTATTTCGACAGCCACTGTAAAATTTCGTTCACAATTTTGCGTCTCGTCGCGTCTACCTGAACACAATTCAATGAGCTGTTCCATGCTTGACTCGACACTATGCTCGACTCGACGCTCTCGTCGCTCCGTCTTGTCCGTACCCTTAGAGTGCGTATTTCATCGAAATCAAACTAATTATATCGCAGATCATTCTTTACCTGAACCAGCCTTTAAATTACCCTTTCAAAAAACCATGAAACGTTTGTTTTGAACTCCAGAAAGCTCATATCTGTATTATTTAGCATCACATCCAATCATTTATTCTATTGATGAATTATTTTTGCTACATATTTCAATACCGAAATTTTAGCTTTGAGCTCATCTCCAAATATTCTCTTCAAACTCCGCATCTAATATTATTTGGAAATTGAAGCTAACTTTTCACCCTGACTCGTTTCTCCAATGATTTCCATCCGAAATATAGAACTCTTAAATGAAAGCAGAATACAAACCAATATCTAGCTTGAAAGAATCCCATGACAAACTTTCGTCATTTTGTGTGAGGCTTCCGGACGATATTATGGGAATGACTGAAATTTTTCGCTTCGATTTGTTCTTCTTGCTTTGCCTTTTGACGTTTTTGTCGCTAGGACGAGCTGTCATTCGAACTATCAGAAAGGTTGAATAGGACAAAGCAGCCGAGTTACTACTGACAAAGTTTTACAAATTTCGAGCTAACAGCTCTAAATATCCCAATTTAAATGTGATACAACATTTCAAACCAAGAATATAGCCAATAGCGAACCCACATCGACATATGTGTACGTTGTATGGAAAAGAGATGTTCTAGAGGAGCTAAAACACAATAAAATAAACACATACTTATTTACATACATACTACCATCTATTGATGTACGATGTTGTCCAAAGATGTTCACCAACCAGCGCCATACATAACCAAATACGAAGACATCGTAAACAAGATTGCTTCACAGCTTCACATAGGAGTATATGTAGTCATAAAATTTCTGCAAACAACTGCACAATGCTCTTATTGCTGCTGGCGATATAGTATAGTCTTGCGTTTTGTTTCCAAGCCATATCCTCCACAACACAGCATCCATTCGAGCCAGAGAGCTACAATCCTTGAACATTATGTATGCGGTAACTGATAAAGGGACAAAGTCCCTTATTGCCGGACAACGGTCATTTATTGCCAATTATCCATCGATCGACGAATCGACACAATGTAAACGGATAACAACAATGTTCTTCGCTTGAACAATGTTCTTTTGTTTTACAAACAAACAGTCCTGTAAACTGCCAATGCTTGGATAATTTTTGCATTTACATTAACAATGCTAGTAGATGCATACACTAATTGGTTAAAATATGCACTCGCTTTTAGTTGAAAGAAAGAAAAAAAAATATGACCTCACTTTTAGTTGAAAAATTTGACTAATTAACTTATATTTGCAGGAATTGTAGATCGTTTACATATTTCATTATTTAAAAAAAAATGATTAAAATATCAAATTCGGTTGGATATTCTAGATTACTATAATGTAATTTTTAATTTGCTTAATTTAATTTGCTGCCATTCGAATAATTTCCAATCCTGGGAAAGTTTAGATGGAGATCCTTACCATATGAAAATTCAATTACATGACTTTTACTGGTGACCCTTCAAAACTGTCCTGTAGTTTAGTGGGTAGAGTGTGGGATCCCTCGTAGTGTGTGGGTTCCTTGATTTGGACGAGAGACCTGAGTTAATTAGGGATAAAGTAAGTTGTGGAACTAATCACTTCATACGCGTAATCCCATTGATTGCAACCATGTGAATGAAGCTCTATACCATCTTCAACGTCTAGATCCGAAAAGATTTGTCGTGTGATGACTTTACTGTACCGGTAGCTCTTTGCTAAACTACTTGACGTTGAGTCAAACCCACGTTGTAAATTTCGGTATAATCTAATGACTGCATTGGGAGTTATTGAGGTAGAAAGAATTTGAAGGCTTTGAAGTTGCCAACGTTTGGTGTTGAGATCAACTCCAAGATCATAATCTTTTGAAAATTCAATGAAAAAAAAAAATATCATAGCTGGCAGCCCCATCAAGAGTTCTCAATCGAAATCTACCACACTTGGTTTATTGTGTTATTTTCGTTAAAACCGTATCAGAAGTTATAGAGAAAAAACCTTTTATTATTCTTAGTGATTTTTGAAGATGTCACAATTTTACTCACAGCTTCAAATTACTCATAAGACTACTTGTGCTATTAGATGCTGAAAATTCAGATTATTTAGTGATTGGTAATCGTTCTTGTAGGAAACGAAATACTGAGCAGGTAAAGTGTGAGGTCTACCAAAAATCTGCCTTATTTTTTCCTAAAAAGTAAAATTTTTCAGGAGGGACGTTGAATTAAAATATTTTCAGCAAAAATCACATAAGCATATTTCTTGTTTCTATTAATATATCCTGTTAATTTCAAATTGATCTGATGACTTTCTGTGAGCTTTTATTGACTTTCTTACATTTTCCATTTCTTATAAATTTATTTTTTTAAGACATTTTGTTTCCAAAAAAATATAGGAGCTAAAGTGCTAACTGTCGCTAACGGGTTAAAAGTACTTTTCCTGAAAATTCACAAAAATTTGCGATTTGCATTCACAAATATTTCCTGGAAATTTAGCTTGATCGGATGATGCGATTCGAGGGAAAACCTACGGAAACTTTGAGGGCATATTATGCTGCTAAGAATTGTTCCATTTTCAACATCTCTGTTTTGATAGTGATATGAGTTATTGATAATCCAGACAGGTAAAAAACGAATTGATTTTGGTACATCAGCAGTTGTCCAAACACAATTCAAGATAATTTGTTCCTAGAGAGATTTGATAGTAGCTAACCTTCTGTTTTTATTGTTTAGTTTTTATTTGCTTAAGGGGTTATTATAAAAATGTATTAAAAAAAAAACAAAAAATAATCAAAATTGGGATAGGACCAGGTCGGCGAAGTGGAGACTCAAAAAAAATGTCTCCTGGTCGACGTGATTCTAACCCTCCTGGTGATCTGAAACAAATATATTTGGTGAATCCTTTTTTAAAAATGAAGGGTTTAGAGTTAGACTGACGTAAGTAAATTGAAAAAAAATATTTCGTGAAAAGGCTTCTATGTAAAACAAGAGGTCATTTTTCTGCCTACATTTTTCAACTTTTTTTTTTTTTTTTTTTTTGAAACCTTTATTAAACTGTTTCCTTCGTATAAGAAGCTTCAGTTAGTTTTAAAATCTTACATGCTAAAACAAGTGATGTGCACTCCTCACAGCTGAAGACGTGAACATTTTGGACCCAAGTTACTTTATTGACTTAAAGTCAGACAGCAAAGAGCAAAGCTATGATCTGTGTTATAGAATTCCAATGTTCAATATTTGAAAGAGTTTGAAAAGCAAAGAAAGTGGCTACGCAGGTTGTTGTTTTTACGTTCCAACGGTTGTTGTTTCTACGTTTCTAAGGTCCAACGGGTCAGTTCTTTTCAGTCGCTGAAATTTACGATGAGTTAGTATTTTTTTGCCAGCTTGTTGGGGTGATGGGCGAGGGCTGCAATATATTTTCCACTACGGTTCTTGATTTCCTCTGAAATCGTCTCGATTCGCAGGTCTTTATGGAGATTGGCGTTGCGGAAGTACCACGGGGCTCCGGTGATAGATCGGAGTATTCTTGATTGGGTCCTCTGGATGATATTGATGTTTGATGGGCGGGCTGCACCCCATATCTGTAAGCCATATGTCCAGATTGGCTTTAGGACAGACTTATAGACGAGCACTTTAGAGTCGAGAGAAAGTTTTGCCGTGCTATTGAGCATCCATTTGAGGTTTATGAATTTGAGCTTCAGTTGTTGATTTTTAGCTTCAATGTGCCGTTTCCAGGTGAGCCTCCTATCAAGGTGCATCCCGAGATACTTTACTTCGTTACTTTGAGGTATAGGTACATTGTTGAGGTATACTTGTGGACAAGTCAGTTTTCGCAATGTGAAGGTAACGTGGACGCATTTGGTTTCGTTCATTTTTCAACTTTGAAAATGTTTAACAAATAGTAAAAACAAAATTCGAAAGTTTCTACGTCAGACCAATTTTAATAGTATTAGGACGGTCTGTGCAAAATTTCAAGTAAATCGGTCGATTAGAATTTGAGATATCATGTCAACCGTATCGAAAAAAGGAGAACCGATCTTTAGAAACTTCAGAAGCTCCTAGCAGTTAATTTGTTATTGATCGCGTTTGTTGGCGAATGCATGATTTTCAGGTCCGATTTTTGTCTTCACTGTATCTATAATTTTTAAACATCTTGTCAGCAATTTTTCCGAAGACAAATCTTCGTATAGTGGCTTTATTACTTCCAATACCTTTTCACTCAAAGGCGGATTCTCGCGAACAAAGTTTTCTAGAGTACCGTCCGAAAAAGCTTTTTGCCATTTATGCCAGCTTGATTCACCAGGTGGAAAATACTGGTGCTGCGAATTTTCATCAGTAGAAACTTTTGTGATAATAAGTAGCCCACACCTCTTGCTTCGCATTGTCAACCGGTTCAAATTTTCGTCGAATGGCTAAACCATAATATAAACACAATTCATTGATTACCTAGTCCGATATTTTGCAATACCTACATTATTCTTTTCAACTTTGGATGGGTTGTAGCGTCGAACCCATCCTTTTCTGCACATGTCCAACACACTCTTTCTTTACCACTACATATGGGTCTATGTTCAGAATGCCTTCGAATGTTTTCGAGTCACTACCTCCGATGTGTTTTGCATATTTGACTCCATGTTTTTCAACTGACCGTTCGAACATTTCAATCACAGTGTGGACCTCCTTTTTTCTGGTACTTCTTTTATGATTTATTATGCGAGAATTCGCATGCTCTTCATACCAATTATTGTAAGCTCAAATATCGGTATTTTTTTTTTTGTTTCCATGAATTACACCCTTGACAAAAGCTAGATTTAATAATCATCAAATAGTTTCCTGTTATTTTTCCTGACAAGTGTAGTTACTCCAAACAGTGAGTTGAAACCTCGTTTCTTCCGCATACCATCACCAGAGACAGTCAGATATGTAGAGTCAGCATCAGGTTCAGAGGTTTTTGTTAGCTATTTTTCTTCCTCGACGGCTTTTGAAATTATAATATGATGAACTGCACGTGGAGCTATCATTGGCAAATATCAATCATAGTGCAAAATATATTTATGCCTTCTCTTCTGTCACCTAAAAGTCTCATTGTTGCGATGATTTTACGATTAATTTTAAAAGCTTTATTGATGAAAGGTGATGTAATGTGTAGCGTCATAACTGCACTGCAATGTAATTTAAAATCCCAACCCACGAGAAGCAGTTCGAGAAAATTTAATGTTTTCCTTGCATATATCACAAACAAATATCGCAGCAAAGGCCGTAAAAATTCAAAGATACAATATCCGTACTTATCTTCTATTATAACTTCATCGTCTTCCGAACTTTTTAGTTTCGCTACTGAAGTACTCGTAAAACTTGCATCTTACTCCATGGAACATTTTGGATGGATTACATAGGGATTTTCTTTTTCTTTTTCTATCTGGACGCAAATTACATCCTCTTGCATGTGTTCTATCTATTTTACACAAAAAAATTGAAATTAACACTGAAAGAATTACACCGTACACAGCGAACGCACGTCCACGTGACCTGACGATTGAAACTAAACTGAACTGAACACAGAATATGAAAATATAAATAAGAAAATACGTTACAAGGCACTACTTTTCCGGGTATATATTGATAACAAAAGAGTTTATACGACGTAGCTTGCATTCGGGTAGTCAGAGAATACCTTCCGTCTACTATTATTTGTTCCGGCCGAACCGGTTTATTTGGCGCATCACAAAAATAACTTAAAGATTTAAACTTTGAAAATGTGAAAAAAAATCGACTTTTTTTATTTTCTAGACTAGAATACCCTCTTAGCATAAATTTCTTATCAAACTAAAAATTTAATATTTTAATAAAAAAAAACCGATTTTTCTTTTCGAAGCTAGATATATTTAAATGTGTGATAAATATCGATATTTCGAGGGTAATATGCCCTCTTCTTCAGTGTCTATCGGTCTAATCTTAATCTAACTTAGGTATGTTATTTAAAGAGCTTACTTATAAAGTTTTGACTTATGCTAATTACCAACTAATTGTCTTTTAATTACTTTACTTAAATACATTTAACGATCTATATTCCTCCTTATGCCCAGTACTACACTCTTCGCGAAACGAATTCAACGGTCGAATCTCATACAAAAAGAGCTTTTCAATTCGTCAGTAAAGCTCTTTTTGTATGAGATTTGACCGTTGAATTCGTTTCGCGAAGAGTATAGTACTAGGCATTACTATCAAATGAATGTTCAAATTAACCTGAACAATGGTGATGCACAGTTTTCTTGGTATGTGTTTAGTCTTCTATTCATTGAGGTTTTCCATGTGTTCAGGCTTTCGTACGCATCCAGTTGTCGTTCCTGCTGTACCTCTTTAATCACCTCCACGTTGTCCAATGTTATGTTGTGATCCTCCTCCAAAATGTGCTTCGCTACCTCTGATCGTACTAATGTTGTGTTCCTTTTCCTCGCTGAAGCTGCTTCCCGTTTATGTTCCGTTAGTATAACACCAACGAACCGTTCCGTTTGACCGATGTATACTTTGTCGCATTCTGGGCAGGTAATTTTATAAACTCCACATTTTTCCTTTTTATTTTTTTTGTATTTCACATGACATAGTATAATACCTAATTTTTTAGTTTTACTGGTTAGAACTGCTTAATATCAAAGCGTTTAAGAAGTTCCCGAACTTTTTTGAATATTGACGAGAAAATAATTGGAACTCTTATGGTTGGTTTTTTTTTCTGCGTAAAGAGCATCGTTAAAAGATCACGCTGTATTCTAAACTTTTTCTTTTTGACAAGATTTCTAATTATCCTCTAGTCAAACCCATTTTTTCTCGCCGTATCTTTAATATATTTAACTTCTGAGTTTAAACTTTCCTCATCCATGGGCACTGTTAATAGCCGGTGAATCATCGAATTAAAGGGCGCTATTTTTTGGGAATGCCAATAATCAGACGTGGATGGTGTTGTCCTCTGGGTGTGTGTGGGATTCCTGTGGATATTAAATCTAAGAAGACCTTCTTTCCTTATGACCATTAAATCCAAGAAGGGTTGTTTCTTATTCTTCTCGATTTCCGTTCAAAATTGGATGTCCTTATGTGCTTGGTTCAACTTCTCCAAAGTGTCTCCCAAAGCATCTTTGTTAACGATAGCTAGAATGTTGTCTACATATCTCAACCAAATCCGAGGAAGCGAACCTTCTTCATAAAGTTTCTTCTCCAGTAATAAATATCTCACTCATAAGTGGAGATAAAGGATTTCCCATTGCATCACCTTTCATCGCTTTAAAGTATTTCCCCCTGAAAGTAAAATAAATTTCATTCATGCAAACCGAAGCGAGTTTCAAAAAGTCTTTAGCCCTCATCCTCCCCTCCGGTGAGCTATTCCTCTCTAATAGCCAGTCCTCAAAGAACGCGAGTGCTTGTTTTACCGGCACGCTTGGGAATAGAGCCTTGACATCAAATGATACAACTAGCTCATCTTCCCCTATTGTTGCCACTTTTCCAAGCCGCCCTATTACCTCGTCTCGATTTTTAACAGTTCTATCGCTAATCTCCCTAAGGCCCTACACTCGTCTACAATCCACTCGGCGATTCTCCTTGTTGGAGCGTTTGTAGCGGTGACAATTTCCCTAAGTTCACTTCCTTCCTTATGTATCTTTGGAAGGCACCTAATTATTGGCAATTACGGGTTTGAGAAACGCAGTTTGTTAACCTCTCCTCTTGGAAGAGGAGATATAATTTTTGGTCCGATTGAGACGAGCACTCTTCATATTTTTAGATTTTTTCACGGGCCATTTTTATTCCGCCTCACAAAACCTTCGATAAACCGTGTATATAGTGAAAAATTAACTCACAAAAAACTTCGCCATCTGGTAGCTCGAAGCTGGCAGAGAGCTTCACTCGCAAATTTACAATCAATGTATACGAGTGTGCAATGGTTAGTTTCCTGATTTAATTCAAAGCTAGGCGAACTTAAAGCTCGATGAGAGGTCATTCGTCCAAACCTGGACTCGAACCAGGGACCCCACACAATGTGTGCGACCAAGAATAGGTACGTTTTTTCGCATCTCCATCAATAGTAGGTTAGGGTAGGCAGTATTGAAAACAAAAACTGAGGCAGGATTTTTGCCTAGCCTAATCTACTACTGATCGAGACGCAAAAAAGCATACCTATTAATAATATCGGTGCCCCTCATTTTCGCTGCTAAATCTACTGATGTAGGAAAATCATCCCTCTAGTTTCGGTCAACAATCAAGCTATCTTGTGAAACTGTAGTCTTTCACGGACGTCCAGTTTCTTTTTTTCAATTCAGGCCTCGAACTTTCTGCTAATAAACCTTTAGACACACTGTCAGGATGTGTTAACAAGAATTTCAGCAAGAGCTTAGCACATAGGAACGAAATTCCTTTGACTCACTTGTACTTCTTCCTACATGAAAACCTTTATAACTAATTAGATCATTTCCAATATTTCATATGCTATTACTTCTCACAGCAGATTTTCGTCCATCAAAAAATCGATAGAGCGAACCAATGCACAATTTAGATTTCGCTAGATGATTTATTTTGCTTAGGCTGAAATTCGGTTCAGCAAATGTCCTTTTCTGTAGTTTCCATTACCTAAAAGCATCATTTATTTTCCTATATCCGAAACTCTTATGCAACGACCAACAAATACCCAACCAGATTATCACTTCCAGTTCGCAATGTAGATAAACACTAACAACTCTACGGGCATTCGGAATTGTAGATTGGTCGACGATTTATTATTGTATGCTATCGTACCGAGTCCACACAGGTATAATAAAAATACCCGGTTTGTCGTTCGATTGATTTCTCATTTGTACGGGTCATAAAGTTGCCGATCAATCTTCGCCAAGCACAGTTATTACCGTGAGCAATGTCCATTTAATAGCGGTCCGTTAACTTAAGTGCTATCCGGATAGACATGACCAACGACTTTCCCGGTCGCCATACCGACTCCACCGCACCGACCGAATCGCATCGAATCGTCCAACTTTTGCCATCTTTCCAAACTCTTTTATTAATAGATTGTCTTTAGTCAAGTGTGTACACACTTGTATAAAGAAACTCTAGTGCGAACTCAAAGTTCTTAAATGGCTTCGATCCCGATTCCCGATCGTCCAGGGACATAGCA